>JAMQGT020010280.1:0-15787 GCA_024447675.2 Pterophyllum scalare | reverse complement strand
TATCATGTATGAAAATATATCAGTATTTCCTAAAAATTCGATATATAGCCCAGCCCTAATTCATGTAATTGGTTTTTGAAGGATAGGACAGTGAATAGTACACACAGCTGTGTCCACCACACCTGGTGTCCATTTAATAACCAAATGTTGTTGAATTAAAGTTCAGAGTTCATTAAAGCCCCTGCAGTTGCTGGCAGGTCTGTGACCATAATCCTTTTCAGGAGAACTGACTTTCAGTATGTCTACATGTTACAGCTAAGTCAAATATCCGGATCTTGGTTTTAATCGGCTGTGTTTTTGTAAGTGAAACTAAAGCCGTTTGACAGTATACTACTTGTACAGCGTGGATAAATCTGTGCCATGAGTAAAGCTGATGTTTGCAAGTGGCTGAGCTGACTGCAGCTTTGTAACAGCTAACTACACACACTAGAATAATCCTCTGACATAATGAAATCAGATATTTTAAACTGCTAAAGACATTTTGTTAGCATTTCAGCCCTCAATTGCATATTGTGGTACTGATTGATATCCCCTCGAGTGGCCGTGGTTTTCAGATCGTAATGATGTGTTGTGCTCTGCCTTTGGTTTTTACAGGTGGCCTACCAGAATAACCCTGAGGGGGCACTGATCCAGTTTTCCTCTCCAGATGAGGCCAAGCGTGCCATGCAAAGCACGGAGGCGGTTCTCAATAACCGTTTTATCAGGGTGCACTGGTTCCGTGAGGATGGTAGTGAGGCCCAGGGCCAGTCTAAGTTACAGCAGCAGTCTCAGCCACAGGTAGCCACTGTTGAAGTTAACTGTCTCTCATAACACACTTTTGCAGACTGTCCTCTTTACATAAGCAACACATCCTGGCAGTTTTTGCTTTTCCTGTAATTTTCTTTAAAATAAGATTCACTTATGAACAAGTGAATTCATTCTGATCCTCAGCATTAGTTACAGTTATATAGTTGCAAATGTTTTCACTCAAGTGCAGAAGTCTTTTACTGTAGCACCAGTAATCCTAGTTCCTCTAATGTCTTCAGGTTAAATAATAACATACTGCAGTAAATCCACAGCTGGTGGTGATCTTTTAAGGTGTGAAATGTAACACTCCCTTTAAGGGTGTGTGTGTGTGTGTGTGTGTGTGTGTGTGTGTGTGTGTATATATATATATATATATATATGTATATATATATATATATATATATATATATATATATATATAATTTTATTTTATTTATTTATTTATTTTTTGGATAATTTACAAAAACAGGGCATGGCACACTAGATTGTTTTCTCTTGGCTCTCACTTTGCCATATGGACAACAGCACTTCTGTAAGAGCAGTCCTGCCTGCACGTACAGTACAGAGAACTTGTTTTGCGGTCTAAAAAAAATAAATGCAGCAGAGGCAAATCTGGAAGATAGACAGTGGATTTATCTGTTAAAATGCCTTCCATTTCACAGTTGTAACACCTTCGTTGTTTTTCAGCAGCCTCCAGCCACTTCCCTGAAGCAGTCTGTCAAAGATCGTCTGGGACCCATGCTCCCTTCAAATTCAGAGCCCAGCCAGGAATCCAGTGCAGCCTCACAGGTGTGTGCGGGGGATCTTGCTGAGGATGTGTTTTGTTGCGTATACTTGTCAAAATTTGCCCAAGGTGTGTACAAACATTTCCCCCCTTCGTTTGTGCAGAATCCCACTAAGCTGTCAGTGAAGGATCGTCTGGGCTTCTCTGCACAACCAGCAGCTCCTGTTGAAAAAGTAAATGTTCACTCTGTGTTCAGAGGTTTTGGTATTCCCTTAAAATTTACTCCTTTTCTTGCAAATGTCATCACTTTATCTCAGTTTCAGGTGTGTTCAACATCCACGGGACTCACAAAGACTGTATACAATCCTGCTGTTTTGAAGACAGCACAAAGGACCTCCGAGGAAACTTTGAAGAAGAAACAGGTGAGAAATGGATGGGATGGTGGAGGGAACAAAGGGAAGTGGAAAGATTCCTGAATCAAGCCAAAAATGTAATCATTTCCCATGTTTGGTTACACAGGAAGCCCTAAAACTACAACAGGATGTAAGGAAGAAGAAGCAGGAAATATTGGAGAAGCACATTGAGACACAGAAGGTAAGAAACAGTAGGACTAAATGCCTGTACCTGTTTTAGTTTAGCCCTGAAATTTTTCAGTGGACTCTGGTTTATTTGCATAGATTGGTATGTTTTTGAGTTCAATTATCATTATTATTATGTATTTTCACCACAAGTGTTTTGCATCTACAAATGTTAAACTTGGATTTGTCTGCTCATAAATGCCACAGCTTCTGATATCCAAACTTGAGAAGAACAAATCAATGAAGGCAGAGGATAAAGCCAAGATCATGGAAACTTTGGATACATTAACAAAGAACATCACCAAACTGCAAGAGGAGATTAAATTAATCTCAAGCAGCAGCAACCCACTACGGACAGCAAAAAGCAAGGCCCAGGTAGTGTTACCTAAAACGCCCTTTATGAAGCTGATAAGAACCTGAGGGATTATTAATTTGATTTTGATTACAGTTGATTGCTTTTTTCCCTTTTCTACTGGTATTCAGGTTTTCATTTAATTGGTTTTTACTCACAGGCACAGAAAGAACTGCTGGATGCAGAACTGGATCTGTATAAGAAAACTCAGGCTGGAGAGGACACAGCTCTGTTGAAGATCAAGTATACCCAGCTGCAAATCGAGGTATTGAATTAAAAACAAAAAAACAAAAATATCCCACAAACTAGAAATCGTGTATAAAACTGCTGCTTTCATAGTAGCCACTTGAGGGCACTCCTGCTCTTGTAATTTCAAATGTGCTCTGATTGTCTTCTTTCAGGCGGCTAAAAGGGGACTCCTGTCACCAGGACGAGGCCGGGGTGCCCATCCTCGTGGCCGCGGCCGCGGTGCCATCAGGGCTCGGGGAAGGGGCTCCAGGGGCGGGGGAGAGGCGTGCCGCTGCACGCGGTCGTGGATCATCGACCAAGAGCGCTGAAAATTTCTGGTTTCACCGAGACAGACCGCATAGACTTGCTGCCACATTTTGCTGTAAGTCAGTCTAAAGCTGAGAAAAGGATGCTTGGCACCAGTCACTGCTGTGTAGAAGTACAAAATGACACGGTGTTAAGGTTTTACATTTAGTGAGCATACAGTGCCCGTATAAAAATAATCAGTTCACCTTCCTATACGTTCAACAAACAATATCAAAAATATTGATATAGTCTATGCAGTCTGTAGCTGCATTGCATGAGATGTAAAAATGGACCATATTCATAATCTCCAACATGCTTAATATTGGCTACGCAAGTTACTGAGAGTTTAAAATTGATTGCAGATTAACAGCAAGCCACGTTGCAGTTCTCTCTCCTTCTAATCAGTGTTTGTGTGTAAACATGGTAGCTTTCCAGGTCTGTGTGTCTATTTTAGCCGTGCACGTGCAGCCTTTACTGTCTGGACCAACTCTGCACTGACGAGTCGTTACATAAACTAAAATGGCATTTCCTTTTCTAGAGGAGTGAAAACAGTGCAAAACATTTGCATTCCTGAATGTGTTTAGTAATTTAATCACCACTGTCTGCTGTGATTCACTGTAGCCGGCAGCAGAGTGTCATTCACTTCTCACTTTTCCACTGTCAGCATGCCAGCAGACAGTACACATCTTTTTATATCTTGAGTACTATTATTGTTAAATATATTTTTACCCAAGTACAGAAACTGTGTTATTGGTGTTACAGTACTGATATGCAACCATTAGAGTTTTATGGTATCATTTATTGCCATCTCACTTGAGCATATCAAGGGTTTTTAAGTTACATTGTCCAGTTTTTGTTCCCCTTAATGTCAAGCTCCTACGCAACCAGACCTGCCATCAGTAAAACAAATATGGTACTCACTACTACTCACAGGAAATCTGAGATGGACAAACGTATTACTGATATGATTATTCAGATATACTTTTTTTCTAATGTGTACTAGTTTGTCAGTCTCTCCTGAATATTTTTAGGTATAGACATTGCTAAATTTAACAGCTATGATAGTAAAACTAATAATGTAAATGTAGTGGTTAGGAATCTGGTAATATTCCTGCAATATTAAAAAGACCTTCTAGAACAATCAGCACCTAAACACCAAAAAATGTTCGTTTAATGACCAAAATGCATGTTTTTCACAATTTTGAAGCAATTTGGAGAGATTGAGGATTGCCAGATTGATGAAGGAAACCTGTCTGCGGTCATCAATTACAAGACGAGAGCAGAGGCAGAGCAGGTAATGCATTTATTACGCAGTTTAACATCTGAAGATGTTTTGCATTGTGGCTCAGTACTGGATTGCAAAGGATAAGCCATAAAGACCTGCAGTTAAGTCTGATGTTGCACCCCCTCCCGCCTTTATGTTGTCTTCCTGTAGGCAGCTCTTCATGGAGTGAAATTTAATAACCAGACTTTGCGCCTGGCTTGGCATAAGCCTATCACCACTCTCACTACTGCAGATGCTGACGAAGCAGAACCAGAGGAAGATGAGGTTTGTGGATACTTCTCACTTTTCCTTAGTGGTGGAGTGGGACTGTTGATTGAGTGTGAGGTCTTTCGGATACACAAGCCATAAGGAGAGGATTAGGCTTATTTCTTCCTCATGTTTCTAGGAAATCCGCTTGAAAATGTTTATTTTAGTGAGGACATTTAGATGTGCTAATCTCAGTAAAGCTTTTTAAATACATTTCCTGTATTTGATGTCCACAAGGGGGAGCAATTTCACATTATAGCAGGGACTGTCTTGTGGCTGTACCCATCAGCCAAAATATTGAAACCAGCTGAAATCCCCCATAATGCTAGATCACTTTTAACCCATCAGAGCACTGGGTTACATTGGCAGCAGCGTCTTTGTGCATAAGGATTTCTTCTGGCCCATCCTGCCACTGCTCGATCTGGCTGAGATTGCTTTTGACTCTAGGTCTAATTTCTCAAGATGCTCCTGATAGTTTTTGGGGATGCAAACATTTTTTGGTGGCTGTAACACATCAAAGTAACATTCACATGAACTCCCATGGTTTCTCAGCAGAGTTCTGCATTTTAACTAAATGATCATTATAGATTCACTTAATCTGTTGGTTGATTAATGTAGTGGCTGATCAGTGTACATGAATTTTGCACAGTCGCTCAAAACTTGATTAAGCAGGTGGGCTGGAGAATTTAGACCTTAAGATCTTTTCAAAAGAAAAAGATGTCTTGTGGAATTTTCAGATTTTTTTTTTTAAATCAACTACCATGTGTAGTAATCAGTTGTTTTTTTTTGTGTGTGTTTTTAAAAAAAAAAAAAATAATCAGTACCCAGAAGAGTCTCTAAGTGATGATGCGCTCCTGCAGGATGATGATGAGGAAGATGATGACAACGAGCCTCGCCCCTGGCGCAGATGAGACTCACTCAGATGCATATATTTTTCTGTTGGTTGCACTGGTGTGGAGGACAAGCAAAGTCCAGCAACTTTAGAACATTTCAGTGCTTGTTTATAAATCAGCAAGACACATTTCACTTTGGCTTGATGTGTGTTTTTTTTTGTTTTTTTTTTCCCCCTAGAGTTGATGTAACTGGCAGAAAAACACAAGGTTGATGAATTTCAATGTGTATACCGGATACAACAGTGCTGATTTTTTATTTTTTTTTATTTTTACTGCTCTTAATGTAGACATTGTTTTTCTTTCTTGTTATTTTGGTTCACAGAATAAGAATACAGTTAATTTGTCGGGACATGTGACAGCTGATCAATCAAAGACACGTTTTTTTGAACTCGGGGAAAAAGAAACGCTGTGATATAATTTAAATGAATGACTGTAGCTTTTGCAGAATAGCGTTAGGTTGAATTGTTTAAATGCTTGTGTGTAAATATTTTATGAATGGGTTTAAGTGATTTGTATGAAAGCTTGGCTTCTAAGTTCTTTGCTTTACTTTGGATTGTACAAAAAATAAAGAATTGAAATGGTCTAAAAACATCCTGCCAAAAAAAACAAACAACACCCCCCCCAACCCCCATCTCCCCCTTCAAAAAAAAAAAAAAAAAATGGCAATGGAAAAAAAAAAAGTTAAAAAGAGCTGAAAAAGACCATTTCAAAAAACAAAAAAAACTTCCTCTTCACCTAAGAGCAAACTTCCTTAAAAAAGCCCAACTGTCAGCAGCTGTAATTTGAATTGGTAAGTTCTATGTAGCTCCAGTTCTCATGTCAAGGTAAGTCAGACAACAAATTCTGTATATCTTTGCAAAACAGAATAATGCATTTTGCATGGCTTGACTGAAATATTCATAATTTAAACACTAACAGTAATATCTAAGAACATCTGTACTCTTTTCGTTGCAGGAGCTGTCAGCGGGCTGCAGCTTTAGCACATCCTTCAAGAGGATTCAACATTTTAGACTAATCTTGTAATGTTGTATTGACTGTATCAGTCTTTATTTGGTGCCAAGCTCAAAGTGCATACGAAAGTGTTTTATGAATTGTGGATTGCTTATTGTGTGACATTAAGATAAATGGGAAAAGTTTGTTTTAGAGAACTTTGTTTACACGACACGGTGTGCTGTGCTGTTGATAAAGTTTGTAATTTTGACCTGTAATTCAGGATTTTGTTTTTGTACCATAAAACGTTTACATCAGTCCTCTGTTTAACCTTTTCTGCTTTTTGGTCTTTGTCAAAGGAAGAGCCCAATACTGATAAAATTGTAGCAGTCCAATTATATCTCTTTAAACTATGAAAGTGTTAATGGTTAGCTTCAATACCAAAGGTTCTAACCAAAAGTCTGCATTTAAAATTCTGCATTTAAACAGTGATGCACAGTCTCATTGTACATCCTGTATAATGACAATAAAGGCATTCTATTCTAGAATGTCATACAGTTAAGTGGGTTAGTTTTTGGACATTTGCACATCTTTTGTAGTTCTGTCTATGCCAACACAGTGGATTTTAAACAAGACAAAAGTGCAGACTTTCAGCTTTAATTCAGGGGGTTTAGTAAACGTATTGCATTAACTGTTTAGGAAATTGAGCCATTTTTATACACAGTCCCCTGTTTTCACAGGCTCAAAAGTAATTGGATAATTGACTGATGAGCAGTTTCACGGCCAGGTGAGGCCTGCTCCCTTGTTATTTCATGACAAATGAGGTGGATAAAAGCTCTTGAGTTGGTGCCAAGTGTTGAACGTGCATTTTGTATCTTTTTACTGGAAGACAACTGGTTACACTCAAATAACAAGAAAGCCAGATAAAGTTTTGTAGAAAACATCTAAAAGTGTACAGTCCATCCATCCATCTTCTTCGACTTATCCAGCTGCCATAAGGTGCCATAATGTCTTTGGACTGTGGGAAGAAGCCGGAGAGAACCCACGCAAACATGGGGAGAACATGCAAACTCCCTACAGAGAGGCCCTGGCCCCTGTGAGGCAGCAGTGCTAACCACCGCAATGCCAATGCCAAACATCGGTTTCAATGGTGCAAGGAGCGCAAATCTTGGGCTGTGGACAATGTGAAACATGTATTGTTCTCTGATGAGTCCACCTTCACTGTTTTCCTCACATCTGGGAGAGTTACGGTGTGGAGAAGGCCCAAAGAAGCGTACCACCCAGACTGTTGCATGCCCAGAGTGAAGCATGGGGGTGGATCAGTGATGGTTTGGGCTGCCATATCATGGCATTCCCTTGGCCCAATACTTGTGCTAGGTGGGCGCGTCACTGCCAAGGACTACCGAACCATTCTGGAGGACCATGTGCATCCAATGGTTCAAACATTGTATCCTGAAGGCGGTGCCATGTATCAGGATGACAATGCACCAATACACAGCAACACTGGTAAAAGATTGCTTTGATGAACATGAAAGTGAAGTTCAACATCTCCCATGGCCTGCACAGTCACCAGATCTAAATATTATTGAGCCACTTTGGGGTGTTTTGGAGGAGCGAGTCAGGAAACGTTTTCCTCCACCAGCATCACGTCGTGACCTGGCCACTATCCTGCAAGAGGAATCGCTTAAAATCCCTCTGACCACTCTGCAGGACTTGTATATGTCATTCCCAAGACAAATTGACGCTGTATTGGCCACAAAAGGAGGCCCTACACCATTCTAATAAATTATTGTGGTCTAAAACCAGGTGTTTCAGTTTCATTGTCCAACCCCTGTATATGGAGGAGAGAAACATCATGATCAGAACCATACCACATTACCTGTTGAACATACTGGAGGCAATATTATGGCATGGGCATCTATTCCTGCCAGTGGAACTGGGTCACTAGTGTTTATTGATGATGTGACTGCTGCTAGAATTAGCAGAATGAATTGTGACATACACAGGGCTATACTTTCTGCTCAGACTCAGCCAACAGAGCATGCTTTTATGTTACTGAAAACAAAACTGAAGGCAGAGACACCCACAGAGAAACAGAAGCTGAAAGTGGCTGCAGTAAAGGCCTAGCAGAGCATCTCAAGGGAGGAAACAGAGCATTTGGTGATGTCTGTGGCTTCTAGACTTCAGGCAGCCACTGACTGCAAAGGATTTTCATCCAAGTAATAATAATAATCTTTATATTTAAAATTATGTTAGTTTGTCCAATTGCTTTTGAACCTCTGAAAATGGGGCGCTATGTATAAAAAGGGCTGTAATTCCTAAAAACTTAATGCAAAACCTTTGTAAAAATCCCTTGAATTAAATCTGAACGCCTGATGTGTGCTTACCTACCCCTCATGTAAAACCATAAGTGAATATGAATGGCGGCATTTGGCTAAAAGGAATTTTGCTTATTGTATGGTGTTAGTAGCCTACGCTACACCTGCAGAGAGGGACTCCACAATCCCTCAGCCATGAATGAGAGGGACAAATAACCCAATCAGCGTTCACTAGTTCATTGTTCCTATGCCACCCCTGGTGCCTGTCACGCTTGCAGAGATAATTGTGAGAAATCAGATTTGCTCTCTTAGAATTTCTGGTGTTCATCATTTAAACCTTTCCCCCTGTGCCACCACCAGAAATACATTCCCTCATCCTTCCATCTCTCAGTATGGGAGTGTTTCTGCCTCCTCCCGCTCTCATTTACCTATGGTGCCACCAAACTCATACAATCATTTTTTTATTTTTGATTACACAGCCAGTGGTGTTTTAACCTGCACACATGTGTTCTTAAGGCAAGACCCAGTAGATTACTGCTTTGATTGACACAGATACCCAGATTTCTTGACAATTATTTAGTAGCGCTTCATAGAACTGCTAAATGAATTCATGAACGTGTATAGTTGTATAGCTGTGCCCAAAAATGTCCTACCCTGCCTCCCTATTGTGTCTCAGTGGGAAGAGAATGTTTATATGCTCTGTGTGAGGTCTGAAAATATGGGATAACAAGTTTATAGCCTTCATGTCATCCATTATATACATTTTTACTTTCTGATTTGTGTCAAAAAGACAAATGGCATCAAAATTTGGAATGAACTGCTATGTTTTTTTTCTCTCTCCTATATAGAAACTGTAAATACAATCCTTTCTCTGAAAATGCTGTGATGTGCAAAATGTAAAACCAAATGGAATGATTTGCAAATATTTTCAGACCTCAACCCTATGTTAATAGAAAAACAAAGAGAATGCATTCACTGCTGAAATGGATATGATGATGAGTGTTGGGACACAGCTTAATTTTTGACAGGATTTAAGCCTCCTTTTTCTTCTTGTTTTATGATGCTTCAAATTCTTTTAACATCTGACACTTAGGGATTGCAGACAGATCCGTTTAGCATACAGACTCCTACCACCAAATACAAGTAGAAAGAGGTTTGGGATTACATGTTCAATTCAGTTCCGTTCAGTTCAGTTGAGTTCAATTCAGTTTTATTTATATATGGAACCTGATTATCCAAGACCTTGTATGTGAGGAGACAGATTTTACATTTGATTCTGAATTTAACAGGGTGCCAATAAGGAGAAGTCAATATAGGAGCAATATGGTCTCGTTTTCTAGTCCCTGTCAGTACTCTAGCCTTTTTGGATCAACTGAAAGCTTTTCAGGGAGCTTACAGAACAACCTGATAATTGCAATAGTCCAGCCTAGAATAATAAATGAATGAACTAGTTTTTTAACATCATGCTGAGACAGGATGCTTCTAATTTTAGAGATATTGTGGAAATGCAAGAAAGCAGTCCACACCAGACCAAAAAAAATCCTCATGGTGTTACTGGAGGCCAAGATAATGCCAGAGTAAGTTTCTGGTTAGACGTGTTTCTTAAGGGCTGAGTACAACAACCTCATTTTTATCTGAATTTAGAAGCAGGAAATTAGAGGTCATCCAGGCCTTTATGCCTTTAAGACATTTCTGCAGCTTAACTATTTGGTTTCATGAATAGATAAAGCTGGGTATCATCTGCAAAGCATTGAAAATGTATGATACACCTTCTAATAATACTGCCTAAGTGAAGCATGTATAATGTAAAAAGAATTGGTCCTACGGAACCCTGTGGAACTCCATAATTAACCTTGTTCTGTTAAGAAGACTTCCTGTTTACATTTACTTGAAAAAGCTCTGAATGGCAGCATATATTGCTCCAGTAACTTTATATATTCTTTAGCGTATATGGTCACAGAGGAACAAGTGCACTAATGTTCCCCCATACCACTGCAGATGCTGTCTTTTGAACTGCTCAGTGAAAACAAACTGATTTTATTAATGTTGATGATAATAGACTGGCAAAGAGTTAATATCAGCCAATAAAATTATCTTGCCACTAAATAATAATAATAGTAATAATAATAACAATAATAATAATCACTAATTCTCAAACCTTGATATATTATCTTTGTACAATTTCAATGAAATATTGACTTTAAATAATTTGCTTGCATTTCATTCTGTTTTTATTTACACTTTACACAGTGTCTCACTTTTTTTTTTTTTTTAAAAAAAGGGGTTGTATATGTAACTCAAAAGGGGATACATGAGTTTGAAGTCTCACTTTTGTTTGCTTGGAGATAAGCTGCCTGCCAGTGAAAGTGATTGTAGTTCCTTTTTGAAGCCCTAAGGGCCTCAAAAAGTCGGTCACATAGATATGAATCATCTAGGAAAATGCATCACATTAGTGACTTGTAATGTATTCAGATTCATTTGCATAATATTCCTGTATTTTTTATGACACAAAAAAACACTGCTGCGTGTCAGCTAATACCAATTACTACTGTTCAAATTCTGTAGATATACAAAAATGGTACTAATAGATGTGCTAATGAAATATTTTGGTCACTTTATTGTATGTTTCTTTATCAAGTTATGGTAGATCTTAAATCAATTGTGACCCCTCCCAACATAGTGCACTGCGCTTTCACACGACTCGCTCCTATTGCTACAATGCCAGTTCTCTGTAACACTATTAATATTTTATGTGATCACAGGCCTCCATAAGCAAATTTCAGTCCCTAGCAAGTTGAGCCAAAGCATGATTAATTTAGTATTTATACCCCGACAACCCTTTAAACAACACAAGGCCCCTGGCCACAAAGCAAGGCACAGTTTGAAACAAAACTAGCAGCCTCTAAATCATAATCAGCACAGTCATTCAGGATTATTTGAGTTTGGGGACTCATTTTTTCTATAACGCCAGCTGCAGTTCTGGTGTGGAATCAGGGTGTTTGTGAGAATGACAGCCACATACAAGACAAAACTTTTCGTTTCCTTAAAAATCTCTTTACATCAATCTCAGTTTGTTCAGAAATGTTGATGTGTTAGACTTAACAAAGCCCCTTTAACCTTGTTTGTTGACCAGATTACAGGTAACAATCACAATGAATCTCCTTTAGCTATTGTGCTGCAACAAGAGGACTGCAGCTAATCTCTTTACAAGTGAAAACATGGCAACACCTGGAGCTGAATTTTTGCAGTTTGGTTTCCCTGGAACAGGACAGCTTTCTTTCTTTCACATGCTTCTTTCTTTCTTGGAATTTTTTTTTAGATGTAGGACTGTGGATATCTTTTTTTCTCATCCAAAACTCTTCTGTACATTGCATTATGTAGACAAGCCTCCATTACATACCAAAACCTACTTTAGATTCCAACTTACTGACATAGGATAAAGAAGAGTGATAATTAGCCGTTTTTCTTCATTTTCAAAATATTTGTTATCAAATACACATATTAAGTACTAATTCACTAAATGTTATTACATATATATATTTTTTTTTTAATTGTAGCTTTTCTGCACAGTACATAGCTCACATTTTAACCTGAAACAAAGAGAACTGTGTTTAACTAATAGCTTTGTTCTACTGTGTCCCAGTGAGCAAGCATGTGCAGCACCAGGACCCTGAAATGGACCTGATCTGCAGCTGTCATTAGTTTATTTCAGTCTGTGCTTTTCCTACTGAAAGATGTCTCAATGCCTTCCATGGGAAAGATCTCTCACTCACAATAAAAGCTGCTCATAATTATATTTCAAAACCTGTATGAATGGCATGTTATGAGGCCAAACCTGACACAGGGGTAACTGACATAAACATGTGCATGACTAAAGCTAGTCATGTGCATAGATACCACAAGTGTCTCTTTGATGCCTTATCTGCAATCTTCTCATCCCTGTAAGCATGACTATGTGTTGCAGTACATCATTCAGAATCTAATTAGACTACGCATTAACATGATCACTGTACAGTTCCACTTTATTAAAGATAATCTCTGCGCAGACTCTCCCGGACTTGTCAAGCCACGCCTTCCGCCATTGATCAATACAGTGATTTGCAGCATGTAATCCAATGCTCTGTGACAGGTTGTAACTGAGGTTAAAGATGGCAATTTAATTATGTGTCAGAGGTCACTTTAATGGCTGACCCCTTGACCCATTACCATGAGACTGATAGTGATAACCTTGTGTTATTGTTTAAAACTGAGCAACATAACAGACACATAAGAGGACGTAATAACAAATGTAATAAGTGAAGCAAGAAATTGGCTTTTCAGAGCAAATGAGAATTCAAATGTTACCATGCTCTGCGTTTGTTGGCTGATTTTTATTAGCATTCTGGAGTCAATGGGTTGGAAGAATACAGTTTTACAATCTTTTGCATTATTTATAAAAGTATGTGTGAATATCTTGCATTTGGTTGGTAATTTGAACATCTGTTCTATATCAATTTTTTCTTTATTTTTTATATGATATATTTTTTATATATTTTTTCTTTTATATATTATTCATTTTTATCTTTTATTAATCCATGGAAAACATTAACTGAAACAAAAAAAAAATTCTCATCAAATACTGTCACAAAATCCTGAAAAGAATAAGATGTAAATCAATAATTTTATTCACAGCTTTAATTAAATGTACATTTATTGGTTACCATCACAGTTATAAGCCACACCATACAGCTGTATGTCTATATTTAATGAAAAATAATCTAACTGACAGACTCTGGTGACTGCAGTCTGTGCTCCATAGCTTATTTTAGCACAAAGAGTATAAAAAGGAAGAAAAGTGTAAAAAAGTAAATAAATAACAGAAAGAAATAGTCAGGTACATAACATCTGTTATACTTTAGTTCTTAAATACATTACACACCCAGATAACCATCTGTGTAAGCTCCTCTTATCAGGCAGGCTTCAGGTCATCTCTCACAGGCAGATGAAGAAACTGCTTCTTTGCAGAAGCTGTAGCACTGCTGAACTCTGATATCGCCACACTATGAAAGGCCTATGTGTATCTGTCACTGAAGGATGGACACTATTTAGTCATATGCTGCTTTAAGCCACTGGTTGTGTGCATTATCATCATTTCATGACTGTCCACCCCACCATGACTGCACTATTGCTGCTGATGCCTTTAATACCTGACTGTTACCAACATTTGTTCTTATACTTGTAGTTTTACTAAAAAATATATTGATTACATTTGTTACAAAATCTAACTGTTTCATTTGAGGAAGACTTTTGCAGTATCATTGTGCATGCACACTGGTAATGCACTTCAACAAGATTTAATGTGTTCGCAGTTGGATTTTGTTGCCTTTAGACAGAACCAAGCTGAGCTATGACTCTGATTTTAAGTCTTAATGAGAAGCTAACCAGCTGCTGGCTGCAACTTAATATTTAACAGACAGACATCAGAGTGGTATCAATCTTCTCACCTGACTCATAGTGCATTCATTCACATCATAGATATGACTATGAATGTGACAATGTTTCAGTACCTCATCCAGGAATAAAATGGCAATTTAAAGTAAATTACCGAGAGCCTCACAGGTTTATCTGAGTGTAAACAACACTAGAAGTCAGTCAGTAGATTACATTTAAATGGTAGATTAAATGTAAAATGAATCTATAAACCAAGGCTTCACTGAAAGAACATCCTTTCATGGTGCGACTGTCTTTATATTTTGAGGTTGGAATATGTAGTCAGGATATATTTTTAAATATCTTGATTAATGTCTCGTGTAAATCCCTTCTAATTTTTTTTTTTTGGATAAAACAAATGTATCTCTGACTTGTTTATGATGCTGTGAATGAGTACAAAGTTATTATGTTGTGTCATTGGGCCCTTGGGTATGAGCACTGTCTATAACCAGCCACATATGCAAATGATAGGGCAATTGTAGATATACAAATATGTACCCATGGTCCGCGCGGCCTAATGGCCTCCCTCCCTCTGGCTGGCTCAATGGCTCATTTAGATATCTGCTTGGTTTATTATGTGAATAAGTCACGCCTGGCTTGTTACGACCCTCTAGGTTCCTGTTTCTGCTGTGTAGCTGAGATGTGTGGTGCTCAATTAGGCTGCCTGGCTGGCAGAGTTAACCCTTTGTGCCAGATAAGCTGTGTTTTTCGTCAGCCATATGGGGTTGGTACAGTTTGGATGGGGTGGGGTGGGATTCCAGGCTGGGATCAAAAGATCAATCCTAATACAGTGCTACCAAGCTGACCTCTCAGATGTAATAAAGGCACCATCTTTCACCCTTGGGGCCTATTCAGTGCCTCCCACCCCATGAACAAACCTGGTATCTTTAAATTAGCTGACTGGCTTGCCCTGCAGGTAATTGCATTAGTTTATCAATGTTCAACACAATTTATTACTTTACTCCAGAACCACTAGGATCCTGGTGTTAATGTCCTCTGCGAGAGGATGGGAAAGAAGGCCTTCGTGTTAGAGAGTGTGCGTGAATCTGCGAGTCTCTCTGTAAATAAAGAAAAGTAAATACAATGACACCAAGAATTCAAATTACTGTTTTTATTGCCGGTCATAGGTTTTATCTGCACTGGTATGGTCTTAACAATGAGCAAGGTCTTAAATGTGCATATTTGGACCAAATTATTACCTTACATTTCACTTTGCATGAGTGCACATTCATATTGCATTACCCATGTTATTTATTGGTGACCTTGCTGTTGCCTTTGAGGTGTTGTATCGGCTCCTCCTTCTCCTTTGAAATCCATCTGAGCTCCTCTCCACCCTGTCAGTGATCATTATAGCTCCTGCATTTAAACATTATATGACAACAGACTTATTTGCCTTAATAGGTGCTTCAATCAGATTGTCTTTCATTACACTAAACACAATATTACTGTCTCTACTTTTCAATAGAGTTCTCTGGCCAGAGGCAGCTGTGTGCCTCCCTCACATCTGTATGCATTATGGATCTGTCTGAGGTAATAAACAGACCCTGCTCTTATTCCTGCTTCCTGGTATCATTATTCCTTGCCCCTCAGATGGATTATAGCCCACTGTGCAACATGTAGATGAGTGGCGCTCCTCTGATTGCCTTATGGCCATCAGGCTTTGCATATTTAC
>JAMQGT020010279.1:60000-89754 GCA_024447675.2 Pterophyllum scalare | reverse complement strand
ATTGCTTTATATACTGACTACAGCAGCACAAGGCCAAGCCTGATGCCACTCCAGTCAGCTAACAACAGGAAACTGAAGGTATGAACTTGCACGGGCGCAACAAAATTGGACGATAGAAGATTGGAAAAACATTGCCTGCTCTGATGAGTCTCGGTTTTGCCCATGCCTTTGTGACCATAGTGTGCCCATCTTCTGATGGCTGCTTCCAGCAGGATAAAGTGCCATGTCACAAAGCTTAAATAATCTCAAACTGGTTCCTTAAACATGACAGTGAGTTCACTGCACTCAACCTCGGTCTTCACAGTCACCAACCCAGTACTAGCAAGGTATACCTAATAAAATGGTAGTTGAGCACATATTTCTTGCTATTATATATATATATATATATATATATATATATATATATATATATATATATATATATATATATATATATATATATATATATACATATATATATATATATATATATGAACTGGTATGTTACCAGCAAAAACATCAGGCCATGCATTCAATGATCAGGGAAACAGTGCAGTCTGCACCTACCTAAAGTGAAAGGGATAATTCAGTGCAATAATACCATTACAGATATTTGCATGAACATAATTTACCTTAAGCTGATCGCTTCTTGTGGACTGAAATGAAAAGTGGAGAGTTAGCTCATGTCACATTTTACCTAAAAAACGTATGTGACAGCTCAATGGCCACGGTCGAATGGTTGGGAATCATGTGTGCAATCATACGTGGCAGACTGCAAAACACTGTGCATGGCACACAACAAATACACCAGACTTCAAAGAGAACCCCCCTCCCCAGCTGAGCCAGTCTTTCTGGAGTATGTCTCTGCTTTTAGCGAGCAAGGCAAAAGCAGGCAGGGTGGAGGCTTTAACTGTAGCTTTGTTACAGCTCTGACAGCTTAAATTTGGCAACCTATTGTATGTTTTAAGAGAGGAGAAACTTACACTTTGCAGATGAGTGTGTCTGCTGCCTTGTACTCATTACTCAGAGCTCAAGTTTGAACCATAAGGGATTCTTCACTTTGAAACTAGTTTGTTCTTTAGAGAGAAGCGTTTCAAGAAACAAAAGTGGAGAAATTGCACATCTGATGTTTAAATATTTTCCCATCGGTGAAACACTGTCTTCCTCAGCTTTTCACTTCTTTGAAGTCACGTAATAAGGCCCTGTGTGTGTGTGTGTGTGTGTGTGTGTGTGTGTGTGTGTGTGTGTGTGTGTGTGTGTGTGCCTGATGATGACGTGTATGCTGGTATGCTGTTTTTAGTCACATTGTGAGGAATAAACATGTATGTTTGTGTATGTTACTCCTAGTTTATGCCACGCAATGCCAAATAGCATTTGCAGACCTAGAAAAACAGAGGTTGCACGGACACGGACAAAGCTTGGCCTTTTCTCCCAAGCCCATCTGTCGGCCTGATAATGTTGCACATATGAGAAGAAACCACTGGCTCCCTGTGAAGGCAGGGAGTTCAAATGGAGTGATCACAGTGAGAGACAATGCAGAAAGATGCACATCTCTCTCTCTCCCATTCTCCAACTCCTCCATCTGTACATCTGTAGCACAACATTGCCCTCTACATGATCACAGCTTTCACTTTGCCTCAAAGTGTTCAGAGTAACAGCTCAAAATAAAACAACTGTCAAACATATCTGAGTTATGATTAGACAAAACCAGCAACTGGGGAGTAGGCATTACAAGTCGGGTAATTTCAGAGAGGACATTTGGAACTGTACCATCGACAAAAACGATAAAATAAATAAATTATGGACTCTACTTTATTTCAAAATTTCTGAAAAACACACACACACACACACACACACACACACACACACACACACCAGGATTCTTTGTGATCCAAATAGACAACAGAAGGACTCGAAACTAGTTTCGGACTTCACAGTAAGTTCTCTGCATTACATGCATAAACCTTTTCAGAATACATATAAAAACCATTAAAGGCTTGACATGCCAATTAAAATGGCCATTCTGCTTTCAAAATAAAGCCTAATAAGTCTGACCTAACACTTAAAAACAACCCGGGAAGCAGCTGGCACAGCTGACAAGATGGCATGCTTCTACCAGGAAAAGAAAAGGATGCAAAGAGAGAGGAATTAAAAAAAAAAAGACTTAGTAAGTGCTCTCTTTTAATCATTGTGCATCTTAGCTTGTCACCAGATATTAAAACTAATTCATCATGGCTGACTCGGGGAGGGGGTGCCTTGCAGTCCCGTAACTTAGGAGAATAGAATCCCCCCTCTGACATTATTTGGATATCAAACAGCAATTTGCCGACTCATAAACACTAGCACCAACGCAAGTGCATCTGGGCCAAATCCAGTAAAAAAGCTGGCCAAGCTCTTGCGGCATGACACAGAGAGGCCACAGGCCCACTTCTTATCATCATGAGAGGATATGACTGCTGGTTGCTATTATTACCCTGCATGGATAATTGGATTTGGATGCTTATTGCGATACCCAACTGGGATGTCTTTTTTTTTTTTTAATACTAGCCATGACTATTACTGGTGGATCAAAAGCAAGGCCATACACTGTGAGGTACCATTCGATCAAAAGAACATCACCCAGTAGGATAAGGGGAGAAAACAGATGGCTGACAAAAGTGGAAATCAGAATGTGCCATAGCTGTGACTCATTGGTGTCTCTGCACAAAGACTTATGCAACCCTCTGCATATACCAGCCAGCTACAGTTCACAATATTCTTTCCATTAAAAGGGTTTCTCAAAACACCATGTGCAACACTCTAAACTCATGGGGCTTCTCCAAATTTGGAAGCTTCAGAGGAGCTCACATTGCTCTGATGCAAACATAAAAATGGTGGGTTACTGGCCTCCGACCAGGAGGAAGAGACCTTCAGATGTTTGATTGAGAGAGAGGGAGAACACACACATCCAGCTGTTCTCCAGATACCTGCTCAAACATAGCAAAATGCCCAGTAAAAGATGGTAAACAGGATGCAGGGAGACAACATTTTCAAGGAATGTGACTGCACAGGGGTACCTTATGTAGCTCACAACTTATGGGCTTTTCAAAAGAAACTTTCTGGCAGGTTAATGAAGTCGCACTACAAACTGGAGGCTATCAAAGCTCCACCATCAGCAGGGCGACTGGCTTTTTGTTAGAGGTGCTTCTACAACAGCATGTAGAAGCTGCCAGAGATTGCTGCTATTCTTTTAATGTAATGGCATCGGGGCTCTGTAGGGTTCATACCATCTGTTGCATGACTCTTCCTGCTTCTTAAGTCTTTTATGCACTCTGGCTGTATGTTTGGGGTCATGCACCGCCTCTCTATTGTCAGTCCATTCTAAAGCACATTCTCAGAACTCCTTAACTGTCAGGACCAACAGAAATGGAAAAGAAAACATGCAATCTGGAACTTAATTATGACAGCCAGTATCAACCACCAGCTGTAGCAGCCCTTGCGAAGTGAAATAATGTATTCATGTAATTCATAAAATACACATTACAGCCAGTTTAGTTGTAAATAATTTAACATCCAGTGTTAAAGTAGCTGTTCAGATGAGATGGCTGACTGGCAGTACTAATCTAGCAAGCAAATCTAATGGCGCATCACCATTTAACAAAGGTTTTTTTTTTTTTACCTCAGTAATGGTTGCAATATAAAAGCTTGAACTTTTCCGCTGGCATGCTCAGTTACATTAAAAAAAGTGAATAAGGTGGGTGGGTGGGTTGGCGGGTGGCATAGCTAAATTTCAAGTAAAATACAGTTTTCAAATTGGGGGATTTTTCAGATTCAGCTCTGATCTTATCCCTGGCTTTAAAGTAGAACAATTTGATTAGCAAAGTAGGCTTGATATTACAAGGAAAATTCCAATGCCAGGATTATGGCAAGGACACTAGATGGTAGAATATCAGTTGGGCATCATTCATCTGGGCTGCACAGTGATGTACAAAAAGCTGCTTGAAGCCAGTCCAATTATAAATCTGCTAACAGTACAGGAAGCAAGTCAATTTGTCCAGAGGGCGAACAAAACAAAAGAAGTTCTTTCCATTTCAATATTCCCTGAAGATTTCTTTCATTATTGATCACACATAAGGAAACTGATCTCCCGATTCAACCTGGCCTAGGAATTAGGGGCAGCCACCATGAGAGCAGCCGGGGTCTGACTCCAGACATAAGCCACTGCCTTGGGCCACAGGCTTCAGTGACAGGAAATTTGACCTGGTATATTTTATATAGTGGAGTAAAACACTGAGCTCTTGTAAGAAACCCATCCAATGGATCAAGGCCGTCCAACTTTAACTTCAATATCAGTGTTGTATATTTTATTCTTTTGTATCTCAAGTCTTTCGCTGTTATCGACATTTCCGCATTTTCAGTAAGAAATTGAAAATTTCATCATCAAAGCACATTCTTCAGACAGTACGCCGCACAGCTCTCGACATCAAAAAATACGTTTTGTTCTCCCCTTTTGTTCCCCTTGATTACAAAGGAGACTCAAAGAACCATGTTTGAAAAAAGGAAATGAATTTAAAAAAAAAAATACGAACAAATCTGAGCTTTGCAGAAGCAGAAACTGCATACGCACTACAATCCCAAGTCAATAAACACAAAAATACTAAAGAGTGAGCTAAATCACACTAAGTACTACATTAAGTACTTGTAGTTGTGCCAAACTTTACTATTAGTTGTGTTACGCTCATTGCAACACCTACTCATCTGGCCACGGCACTGCAAGAGTCGCTGGGTGTTGCCAAGGCTTCATTGCCGACTGTCTATATCCTATTGAGGTATGAAAAGCATGCATGAGCCTGGCTTGTGAGACACCACTTCTTGGCAGACCATCTCATCATGTGCTCCTAGCTGCCATTTTTAGTTGAGATTTATTAGTTCATTTCAAATAAAACCCATGCTTTTCATCGTGTCACCAACAAGCACTGTCGTGTTTTTGGTTTGTTTTTTTAATTAAAAGATTAATAGTTCGGGCTGTAAAATGTCGTGTTTTATGTCAAAGCAGCAATGCAACCAACAGTGAATGTGGCTTAGCTCCAACTTTTTTTTTGAAAGGTGTTACTGGCATCGAATTCAAAATGAAGACTTTTTTTTTTGGTAGAATAACTTTTTTTCGAGTAAACATTTAACATTTCTTTTTCAGATATTTATTTGTTCGAATGGCGTTTGCAGAGCTGCAAGTCTCTAAATGCTGTTTCTATTCTATCAGTCGAATTTCTGTCAAAACGCAAATTTACCCACTTATTTAATTGCTTATTATCAAGTAATAACAGTCACGTGCTAAAGCTCAGTTCTGTCCTGTTTTAAGTATCTTTATATAGAATACAGAATAGAAGAATCAAAAAAAGAAATGCTTGTGCAATATGTGATATATTGGAACAGAAACTAATCTGGCCGTAGGTCAACATCATTGAGCTCATACTAACTGTTTGACTTTTTAGAAATTCAAAAAAATCAAAATTGTACATCCGTCACCCCCTGACGTCTGCTCCGGAGCAGGTTAGGTTTGCAGAATAAGTTACCATGGTGATTTAGCCAGTACACAGTGAACCACCCAGGAAGTTACCTGGATAAGAAAAATCCTGCTTCGTAGTACGGGCCTCTGGTATCTTCTGATACTAAATATCCCACGAGCAGAACACAGTAGGAAAGTGTAACACTAAACACCCACCGTACAATTTTCATCTTGTAAAGTAAACAAATGAGAGCGCTTTGGTTGGAAAGCCTGCCTGCAGTGTGCTCCAGTGTAATTCAGTCCAGGCAGAATGCTGCCATGGCCAAAGGCTCCCCACAAGTTACTTGGCCCATTTTGAGTTAGCTGGGCTTTTTTTGCAGGTTTTGTGTATCTATTGCTAACAACCTCGTGATGGTTCCTAGCAGGACTGCTGAACTTGTTGATTGCACAAGTTAAATCCATAATGACAGTTACAGCAAGCTAGCAGAAGCATTTGTTCTTGTTCGCTTGTGTGCATGGCCAGATAACTAATGAGTTGCAACTGTGAACAGATTAAATGAGGCACCCTGCTATTTGCACTATTAGATGCTAGGTTTTCTGTAGCTAGTACACAGTCTTGAGTGAAAAGAGTTGATTAATTTATTTGTGGGGTTTTTTGTTTTTCTTTTTTTTTGGGGGGGGGGTCAATCACATCTGTTTAGCAGGAGTGTGAAGCAGGAAAGGCTGAGCCAACGAAGTAAACCAAAGCCTACACAGTGTTACATAGCCAGCTTTTTTATGCCAATCATATAAAGCAAATAACAACAACATCTCCAAGAGCAATGGCTTTCTCAAAAACCCCAGCTGGTGCTTATCAGGACTGCTGAACAGTTACAAATGGACAACTTTCTTTCTTTTGCCCGCTGTCGGTCTCATGCGGTCACTCGTGCTTATTTTGGCCTATTTGAACTTCGCCTAACGACCCAGAAAGGGCAAAGCTCTCTTGTCATTCATTTCTACATGGAACACGCCCACACACATTTGCTGCCGGCTGCGAATTCCCTCACTTAGTACCGAGGTCATTTTGTCTGAACTTGACACTCAAAATAATACAAGATCCAGAGGAACATGATGATGTTGCACCACTGCTTTTGGCACAATAGCAAATACATTTCACCAGGCAAATTTCTGTCTCACTGAGTTATGAGGATTATGTGGTCATATACTACTGACATCTGCATCTGTCTGATCCTCCAATTAGTTTTGGCGCAGCTGTTAGGGGATGAGCTGTGCTGTTTGTCTTAGTTCATTAAGCTGGGCATCCCGACGCTGTACATTACTTCACACAGCTTTAACCTAGGCAGATTATGTGAGTGAGTTATGTGTATCACACAACCCATAACAAACAAAACCGTTTGTTCTGTGTCATTCCCCCAACTCTCAATCTTCAATTCCCGTTTGTCTTTTAACAAAAAAGTTGGGGGGTAAAAAAAAGAAAAAGACCAAGCCCTTTATTACACTGCACCAATCACAGCTATGCATCACTTGAATCGAGATCAAACTATAAGGCCAATAGGACATTTTAGGGTTTGAATGACTTTGAGATTATGCACATTTGCCACTGTCAGACAATTGGAAATATGTTGTTATGGGCATACCTGGAAGTCAGTGAGTAAAAGGTCTTTTTGGCAATATTGATTTTATATGTAATTTTTTTTCTATGAATGTAATGAATCAGCCGTTTTTCAGTTATTACAATGTCTACGACTAACTGAACACCATCATCTGTGTGACACACAGATGTACTGCATTCATGATATCTAGGAAAGTTTCTCTTAAAGTTCTCTATAATACCACAAAGTTTTTACTTCACAAGAAAATGTGCTCTTCTTCCACTTGCAGGGTGAGAAAATAGAGTCTACGGCACTGAAGTCATCAAATGCAACTGGAATCACTTATTGGCAATCACTTCAGGTTGTAATTTGTCACGCTTTAGCTGACAGCATTCTCAAGAGCATAGCAGAACACAGTGAAATCAATGCTGCTAATTTAAAGACAGCTAATTGGTAAAGCTTTTGAGTTGCTTTTAATTAAATAATGGCTGCACTAAATGAATGTAATTTATGCCTGAATGCACATTGATTTTACTCTATAATCATCTACCCGCTGTTTGCCAAAATAACATGAGAGGGTTTTTAAAAAAAAAAAAAAAGGAGCCTTATATATGTGACAGCTGTGTGCTGTTTGTGGTAAACTTGTTTCTGTCAGAGCAGAGTTACCTCATTGAACGCAATCTTGTTGTTTTTCATCATCTGAGGTGAGCTCTTCCATGTTTTCCCAAAGAAGTGTTGATGATTTCTGTCAAACAAGCGTCGCCCGCAGCTGGTAGGTTACATTTTGTTCACCTGCTGAGCTCTCCTATGAGTTAAAAGGGAAGACGTGCAGCTTAGAAAAGTAACTGTAAACAACTTCGTAAAAAACATCCCAGATTGAGGTTCCCTCAACCTTTTTATACAAGCTCTAAATCCTCAGTTTTGCATGCTTGTAACTGATGATAGCAGCAAGCAGTGGATGCCAGATTTACTGCGACCAATTTACAAAAGAGACCGTGACATTATGAGTTTGTCCCCTTGATTTGCGTGTTTGATAGAAAAAAATATATATGGTTGCCTTCAAATATAACTTTTCAAAGCTTCCCGAAGTCTCTTCAAGCGCAGTGTGCGTTACCATAGAGTAACAGAGGCAGACACTGCATAGGCCTCATGTTGGATTTTTATAATGACAGTCAAAACAAAGTAAAGTTCACAAACTACACATTGAATTCAGGTTTGTTAGACCTCCAAGACATTGCTGCCACTAGAAGAGTTGTTTCAATACATTTAACAAGCTGTAACTAGCTGTCAGCAGTCACCTGTGGGAGGTGAGCTGCGGTGACACGGTTGAGGCTGAGCTGGAAGCCCTGGGACTGGGTGAAGTGGCTTTCCACAGCCAGTCTGACGGTCTGTCTGTGCGGAGGAACCATCCGGGTGCTCTCAAACACTCGCTTCCAGTCGTCTGCCATGCTCGGTATGTCTTCTATTTTTACCATGCCCTTTAGTTAGAAAAAACGTCTGCCAGACATTGCAAAAATAAATACATAAAGAAATAACTCAAATGTGGAACGCAACCAATGGGTTACTCTGAATTTTCTCTCCTCCATCCGTTCAGACGTTCAAACCCGCGGCCGCCATATTGAAATCAGATTCTACCATTTTGAACAGATGGGGGGAACTGTATAAATAAATGGCTTTTTCTGGAGCATTCACGAGTGACGAAAATGTACTAAATATACTGATAGTATTTTTCTTGATGCAAGTGTTCATTTTATACCCAAAGTTTGACATCTAATTAAAGCTTCACAATTGTCGCCTTTGCTCTTTCATACCTTTCAGTTGGTATTTCCCATCGTGTTGCATCAGTTGCTATGGTAATACTCACCTTGCCATTTAAGTCCAGTCTTCTGTGAACGTCAGCATAGCTACAACTTTAAGTCAGTTTATTCCCACACTCGTAATATAAAAAGAAATGTAATAAAAAAATAACTATCATATTTAAGATAATAATAATCTTAAAAGGTGGCTTTTTGCAGTAAAATAGAATATGTTTTTTTATGGAAAAGTGTGACACGAGTGATTTTCCTGAGAATGTGAGAGGCGTGAAAGAGGCTGTGGAGAACTTTATGCTGCCTGTAACATCGTTCAACATAAACGTCTTGGTGGTGGTCTGGGCGAGGCATGTCCATGGAGGGACACATAGATTTCTACAGGCTCGGCAACGGCACCCTGACTGCCATTAGGTATCAGGATGAAATCCTTGGACCTGTTGTCAGACCCTTCGCTGGTGCACTGGGTCCTAGGTTCCTCCTGGTGCACGACAATTCTCGGCTTCACGTTGCCAGATTATGCAGGCGGTTCATTTATATACTTCTGGGACATCCGACGCTTCCAGGTTGCACCTCAGACTGTCCGAGAGCTCAGATCTGGTCCAGATCTGGGAGGAGATGCATACAAGCACGTGGGGGGTCATACAAAATACTGAATACCATTTTGAGTTGCTGCAATGAAATGTGGGCTAGATTGACTAACCTGCTGCATTTTCTTTTTCATTTTGTTTTTTGTGGTGTCTTTGAATTCAGCCCTCAGTAGGTCGATAATTTTCATTTCCATCAAACGATGTGGCATCCTTTTGTTCACAACACATTACCCAGTCCATATCGGTGTAGATATCTGGCATGAATTTTTTTTTTTCCCTATTGAGAGCTGATGTGTTTTCAAAAATGTTCCATTAATTTATTTGAGCAGTCTATATATTTTTGATTAAAAAGTTAAAAATGACTTCATCCACCGGTCAGGTTCACGCCACCCCTAGCAAAGACAGTAGAGGAACAGGACCAGTAGGGGGCAGTCACACACTTCCGCTGAGGGTACGAGCCTCAAGAGGAAGAAGACGAAGGAAGCGGTAGGTACAAACCGAAAACAAAAGAGATTGAAATGTTCGGGAAAATTAAACCTGTGAAAATTAGGAGTTACAGTGAAAACAGAAAGTACGGAATTGCCGCAAAAGATGTGAAAGAAGTACTTAAGAAGGCCTGCAATTTGTTACAGGTGAGCTTTGTGGTAATTAGCTTCAAACACCTTACACGGCTGTTCCGCTTTTTTTATCAGAGGCTATGACGATAACGTCACCCCTGCTAGTAAACAAAAGTAATTACGCTTTTTACTTTTCGTAATTAGCAGTAACTCGATACGTGATCGGTTTGGTAGAGCTGTGAAAAAGAAATACTTTTCACATAATTTTTTATAAAACTTATGAGGATGCATGTTAAAAAGCTGCAGTTATCTCAGTCAAGATCAAGGCGACATGTAACATGTACATTCATATTTCAAGATGCTTATGTTCCACTCAGATTAAATTATGCACATGATGGGCTGGTAGTATGGCCTCGGGCACATTTTGTATAAACTCGTTGTAACAAAGAGAAAATTATCTGTTGGTGGGAGAAAATCTGGAGAACAGGGGATTTTGTTTAATTGGGGTGAACGTCAGATAAATAATCCATTTAATATGAACACAATGTCACGGATAGCTCTCTTATAAAGGATATAGCGATCACAGATGTCTAAAAACCTTCTGCTGTAGTCCACACAGCACATTTGTTGTTGCTGTTGTTATCTGTTCTGTTCTCCCCAATTCCAGGTGCCACTGGCTGGTGCACATGTTTGTTTGTATGAGGACGGGACAGTAGTGTCGGAGGGATTCTTCCAAACTTTGCCAGATAACACCGAGCTAGTTCTTCTGTCTAAAGAGCAGACTTGGAGTGGAGGTACAAGGATCAACATCAGACAAGTGTTTCAACTCTAAACTTGTGCTTTTATTCTGCTACTCGACTGAACTGCAAGTTTAGAGCCTGGATGATTGTGTTGTTGCCTAACTTTTATGCATCTGATTTTAGTTGTGTGTGACATCAGTCAGTTACTGAACACAGACCGGCATGCTGACAGCATCATTGAAGCGGCGAAGGGGCTCCTGTCTGATGAGAAGTCTTCAAAGAGGCGTAAAATCCTGACGGACCTGCTACAGAACCTGGAGGATAGGTCGGAGCTGGAGAGCAGAGAGGAGGATGAAGACTGGTTCCAAGGTACCAGCCTCCATCCTATTAGAGAAGCACTCTTTCTTTGTTTTAGTCACCCTGTGACTCTTCCTGTTATGGCTTCCTTAAGGTCAAACGTTACATCCTCAGCCTGTCTGCAGGAATGCTCAAAGAAATACAGTTAGGTCCATAGGTATTTGGACAATTAGATTTTTTTTGGGGGGGGGTATTTTGCCTCTGTACACCACCACAGTGAGTTTCATATCAAACAATCAAGATGTGATTGAAGTGCAGACTTTCAGCCTTAATTCCGGGGAGTTAGCAAAAGTATTGCATTAACTGTTTAGGAATTACAGCCAATTTCTATACATAGTCACGCATTTTCAGAGGCTCAACATTAATTAGACAAACAAACATAATATTAAATATAAAGATTGCTTTCTACCTTTAGTTGCTGCTTGTTTGTGGGTCTCTCTGCATTGAGTGTAGTTGTCAGTAATTGAAAAACATGCCGTGCTGGGTTGAGATCAGGTGAGTGATTTGTTCCGTGAAGAATTTCCCATTTCTTGGGTTGCTTTTGCAGTTTGCTTCGACTCATTATCCATTTGCACTGTGAAACATCATCCAGTCAGTTTTGCAGCATTTGGCTAGTTACTGTTAGGACAACTTTAAGATGTGTGTTTCTGTTACCAGAGAACTGCGAAGCTGTGAATGGATTAAATCACCTTTGTACCCTTTTCATATTTTCCAAGCATTGTGAAGACTTGACACATTTATATTTAGAAAACGTCTGGTCACTGTGACCGCTTTTGCATAATTGATTACTGACTACAAAAGTATCGCTTGCTGTGCATCTAAATGAATCTGTGGAGTACATTGTTATGTGGGTTTCTTTTCAGGTGTTGATGCTCGATTCAAAACAAAGTCTGCCTACATGAAGTACAACTGTGAAAGCAGGATAAGAGGCTACTTGAAAGAGGTAAAACTTGGAGGCCAGCTGACACTGCCTGAGGTCTTTATATGAATCCTCCACAGTCATGTATTTGGCATTACATCTAACAGTTGTGGTTTTTGTTGTTTTTGTCAGCTGGATGATGCCACCAAAACCATACAGAAAGCAAAAGTAAGGGCAGAGTTTTTGAAAACATCACAGAGCCTTGCGGAAATGCTGAAAACAGCCAAGTACAATGGCCGCTACTTTGACAGGACTGAAAAGCAACCAGATCGCCTGTGTACTCAGGAGGGATGGTTCACCTGCCAGGTACTACAGGAATACAAGCTGTGAGGTATTAAGAGGTCTACCAACATTGATTGGGCATGAAAAACAAATGCAGGCAATGTGACTTTTGCACTGTCGCAGACAGACTTATGAGATCTGTGGAAAAAAAAACCTCTTGAATCTGTACAGTGTAGCTGGGATCTGCTCCAGCTGGCTTGTCCGAGGTCAGTTGCAGGTAAACAGAAGAGCCCGAGACAAAAGCTTACTGTACTGTGAGCATCAGAGCAAAGATTACAAAAACAATAGTCCATGTTAAACTAGGCTCGTGAGTGTTTTGAGACATTTTAAAAGTTCAGATATGCTTCAGACCAAGTTTCTCCTCTCGATTGCTTCCTCAGGGATCATTTGATGAGAAAGTGTGCAAATCTCTTCACTCGATCAACCCCTACGGCAGCCGAGAGAGCAGGATTGTCTTCAGCACTTGGAATTTGGACCACAGGTTCACTCCGCCTTTAGTTGATATTTACATGAGAATTTTGTTGTTGTTGTTGCTTTACACGTGTTCATGAAAATCTTCCAATTTGTGTCCAGGATTGAAAAGAAGAGGACAGTTATTCCCACTCTGCTGGAAGCTCTGCAGAATCACAAGAGCACTGACATCAACCTGAACTACTTCTACCAACTGTTGTTCACGAAGGAAAACCTGAAGCTGGTCCACATTGTGTGCCACAAAAAGGGAGCTCACAACCTGCAGTGTGACACCAAGAGGATTTATAATAATGCCAGCAAAGCACTGAAAGCAAAACAGAAGCCCAGCGGGAAGAAAAGGCGCATGATTTGACTATTAACTCGTACGAAAAACGACTGGACGGTGATTTGTTTGATAAACTTGGTAATCAACTTCAGAAAGAAATCAAATGAGGCAGGAAGGTGAAATGACCTTTGTGATCTTCTTGGCAGTTACAGGGGTTGGACAATGAAACTGAAACACCTGGTTTTAGACCACAATAATTTACATTTGGCATTGGCACGAGTGACCAAAGGTTTGGCTATAGCAGCCCGGCTGTGTATATTGACCTGTGGAGCTCCTGACGGACAGTTTTGGTGGAAACAGGAGAGTTTAAGGTGCACATTTAATTCTGCCGTGATTTGGGCAGCCGTGGTTTTATGTTTTTTGGATACAATCCGGGTTAGCACCCGAACATCCCTTTCAGACAGCTTCCTCTTGCATCCACAGTTAATCCTGTTGGATGTGGTTCGTCCTTCTTGGCGGTATGCTGACATTACCCTGGATACCGTGGCTCTTGATACATCACAAAGACTTGCTGTCTTGGTCACAGATGCACCAGCAAGATGTGCACCAACAATTTGTCCTCTTTTGAACTCTGGTATGTCACCCATAATGTTGTGTGCACTGCAATATTTTGAGCAAAACTGTGCTCTTACCCTGCTAATTGAACCTTCACGCTCTGCTCTTACTGGTGCAATGTGCAATTAATGAAGATTGGCCACCAGGCTGGTCCAAGTTAGCCATGAAACCTCCCACACTAAAATGACAGGTGTTTCAGTTTCATTGTCCAACCCCTGTATGTCAGCTTCTGAGCTCTGAATCCACTGTGCTGAGCTTTATTTTCACATTAGAAATGATCGGTTTACGCTTCAGCTTTGAAACCATGAAAATCATTTATTTGTTCATTATATTGGCACCATGATGTAAAGTACACAAATTAAGTACAAAGACAGATTAATGAATGTTGCATAGAATATGAAAAGCAAATTTACATAAATAAGGCCGTGAAATATATAAAATATTGGGACGGTTTCGAACAATCACTTATATACAAAACGCAGGAGACAATAGCTAGTGCAATTACTGTTAGCCTCTTGGTTAATTACATTTTCACTCAGGTTGAAACTATCCAGCCTTTCAGGCTGCAGTTTTGTATGAGGAACCTTTGTTTTGTTTTTTAAAGAATACTCTTTTACAAATTTTATAAGAACCTTATCAGGGAAAATTAATACACCACACTGATTATGTAAATGTACAGATGTGTTATATATTTCAAAGCTGCCAGAAAAGTGAGCACACGTGAGGATAAAGAGACACTTGGTGAATAATGACTTATGCAGAAAACTTGATGACATTCAGCTTAAATGATGAATTTGTGCCATTAAAGCTCTCAGTACAGAAGTTCATGCTCTATCCTTCCTTATTAAATACATATAATATGAAATTAGACTGAAATTGCTTTTATCAATATGTAACATTTGCAATTAATGTTTTAATTTGGGGGAGGGGAGCGAGATCAGGCTACATGTTTTTAGCTTAAATCCAGCATCTGAGGCTAATCTGAAGCAGCACTCAGATTATAAAGCAGTGTTTCACACCGATTAGTTTCTCTGTAAGAAAGTGCTGTAAACACTGGTGACACCAGGTATGGCTACACCAGATGTTATGTGAGCAGACATTCAGCAATAATTTAACAAACACTACTGCATTTGCTCACGTTGGCCATATTCATTTTATTACTGCAACTATGATTTAAAAAAAGAAATCAAATTACTGATTGAATGCAGTGTTTGAGCAGGTAGTTTTCTAAGTGCTGAGAGGTTGAATGACTTTTCATAAGCAGACCTTTATCAGTTATGAGAAACAACTCTTCACTAAGTGCCCACTCCGTCATCTCGCCGCACGGTGCTGAACTCCTCTTCGTCGCTGTCCTCTCGTGCGTAGTAATGTCGCCTCCTGTTCTTCCTTTGGGCGCGGCTAGAAGATGCGGAGGATCGTTCAGGAAAGTCCTGCAGGATGTTAAAATTCATTTAATGTGACATAATTTTCACCATTTGTGCTGAAGATTTTATTTTAGGGATGACAGCCTCATGGTGTGTGGGGAGAGGGATGGAAAAAAGCTATTGAGAGAATTAACGTTATCATTTCACCCTCTTATAAGCACAGCTTCAACAGCTGCAGTAATATGAGAGCAGTAGCCCACCTTGGTTAGAGCACTGTCAGATTGTTTAATGTTAACTGGGAGTCAGGTCAAAAAAAGAAGAGGAAAAGAAGCTCAGCAACTATATTTTTGAGATAATGCTTCAAAGGTCAAGAGGAACTTAAAATGATATGTTAGGAACTCCTGGCACAGTGAGGTTTTTCTGTAGCAATAATCTGCACATTTATTGCCCATGTTTGTGTTTTATTAGCAGCAGAGATTATGGTAGACCCAATAATGAACAGATTCCTACTGAAATTTAAGCTTCAATGTTGACAAATCAATAAGAAGATCAAGCTGTAAGTAAGTCTAAAGTACTTTCCTACATCCATGTCTAAGCTAAGATGTGCAGAGCACCATAATAGACGTGGATGATTATCCATCTAGTGTCTCCTTTACAAAACCCTGCTTCTCCTAGGAATTAAAATCAACATGCCTCACCTGTACAGCATCCAAGTTTCCAAAGAACTGCTCCACAGGAAGAATCTGATTACTGTCATCATCTGGGAACATGATTTTGCCAGTTTCTTCATAATCCATATGCTCGGGTTCCGGTTTGTCCCAGATGCTATTCATTATGCAGCTGTCCAAATCCTGTCCTATCATCAGCGTGTTCTCTTTACCTTCCTGTCCTTCATGCTCTGGTGATGCTGAGCACCTCCTCCTGCCAGCAGACTGGTGGCATTCACAGACGATGCAGGAGAATCTCTCCAGAGGACCAGCTGCTTTAGTGTTCCCAACTACTGAGCTACTCTCTGCTGACGACTGTGTCTTTGGACTTTTCACGCATCTCCTCCTCGCAGCAGACGCCTATGACAGAAAGTTAAAGAACAAAGTTAGGATGATGCTCGGGTAACCATAGCCAGACTCCACGATCCAATTAACTTTGAGCCACTCACAGCTGTTCAATGTAAGGGTTACAGCTGTGGGGGTGTATACAAGTATCCTAGATATGCTCAACCAGCGTAACATTTAATTTCTGCCTTTGCTTTGCTCACTGCACATCTGCTGTCTCATTGACACAAACCTTTCTGGAGCTTCTGCTCTCAGTGTTGCTCTTCCTCTTTCTTGGCTTCAAGTTATCAACTTCACCAGGCATCTGCAAAGCAAAGAGCAAAGCAAAATTTTAATCAAAGCGATGACTTGGTGGAAAAAACTATGGTTTCAGTCAGCCGAGAGGCAGCTGTCATAAAGCCATTGGTTGCCAGGCTCCTGCTGAGCAGCAAATTAGCAAATGTTTTCATTCCGCTCACTTGCTCAATAAAAGACGGTACATTTATTGGGCAATTGTTTAATGGGGGCCATGTTTAGGAGCATTTTTGCGTGAATGTTGCTTTTTTTAAGCACAAAACTAAGCATTGTGCGTTAAAAAAAATTAGACAAACGCAAACGGATAAAGCTGGCCCTAAAGTCCCACTGAGCTGCTTAAACCCCCCAACAGCACTACAGTATCCCCTGCAGGCCAAACTCCGGCTAATTTATTGGCAAATTAAAGTCACGTTACTCGTCATCCATGACACACATCCTCCAGCCGAAGTCAAAACGTTTAACCCCTTCGGCGTCACCTTTCCACAGCCCGAGCTATGCCGAATTAAAGCCCATAAACGGCAGCTGATACCTGAACTGTTAAGACAACAACACCTGCCCAAAGACGCAGATAATTTCGCTTTAACCTACAAAATCCACGCACTTCGTCGGCGAGTTAAGTCTGAACGGCGAAAATGCCTTGGGTATCATAATTTGAACCATACGGCAGAAAAATGACTCCAACGATCTCTAGCGTTGCAATGATACCAACATGGAGGCTACAGTACAGCTAAAACGTCACTAAAGACAACAAAAGACCTCATTTCGACATTTCAGCTACAAGCTAATCCTTCCAGCTACGAGCTAACAGTAAATATATACATTATTTATTAATTAACGCTGCCTGCTGGGTTTCTCCTTTAGCTTAACACATACTCACCTTGTGTATCATTTGTTGCCGTGAATATTTATGTTTTTCAGCACCTAGGAGATTAAAAGTTTCCACCACCTTGGTCTTCACTAGCTTTCAAATCGGCTGGCTTCAACTAACGACAAACAGCGGCGATAATTTTACGATGTGAGCGGCGGCCGCCTCCGCGGTGTATTTCCTGCTGGTGAGGTTCACTCAGAGGTCTGTAGGCTCAGTGTCAGGACGTCCTCGGCGCTGCAGTGCACCGGTGTTGTGTCAAAAAGTGATCCTCTGCCAAAAAGTGATTTCCGATGTTTCACTTTTTTGACAGACAATCGCTTTTTGGCACAACACCGGCAGTGCCGCCACCCCGCATTAATTAACGTGCCTATCAGTTCTTGAAATAATAATTATTATATTACTAAGTTGTAGGGTAGTACAAGGTGTTTGCTGACGCTTTTTATTATTTGTATTATATTATGCTTTTTTTATTTTGGGAATTTTTAACCATTTTAGCATTTTATTGATTTCATTTTGACAACAAACCCGATGATTTCCGATTATTTCTGTGTTTTTCATGTGTAATAGCTTTGCTTATATGGGTAAATAGACTGTAGTCGACAGGATTTATGAAGGACATATATAAAACGAAGAAATGACCTGTTTTTCAAGTATCTTTATGACTGTATTATTATTATTATATCTACATTATAGTCTATCCAGTCCTTTTTGGCCACCTCAAACATCTTTATAGAACTACGATATGTGTTTGACATATGTTTCACAGATTATAGGCCAAAAAGTCATTTACAACAGTTTAAATACAGCCAATCATCTCATGTCTTTGGCTAGTGGCAATAGGGGTTCTAATGGCACACTGTGGCGCAATAAGCCGGTTTAGTCCGTGTGATTGTGTGAGACTACACAGTCACATATTTTAAAAAAAAAATGCCAGTTAGCTCCATGTTTCAAAGTTCAGGTTTTGTTGGTGGTGAGGCATGAGGGAGGAGATTCCGGGAGTACTTCCAATAAATGTCCACAGGATGGCGCAAGAAGGTTTTAAATCAAACGTTTATTTCTTTTAACCAGCTAACAGGTCAGAGTATGACTCACTGGTTTGGCCTTAAACACACTGGTCAGCTGTATAATAATTAAGAATATATTGCAGACTCTGTTTAGAAAAAACAAAATAAATATATCTTATTTCCAAATCTTTTAAATGTTCTGATTCTCCTTCATTGCGCAGCACCATTCAGGAGGCTCTCCGTTGACCCCCTCCACCAGAGCAAGAGGCACAAACACGCGGCAACAGATGGTGGGGCCCCCACAGATCTCAGCGTCATGGACTCAGTGTGGGACTGTTGTACATTAAGAGACAGAAAACACCGACAGAAGCAACTCGAGGAGAACTGGTGTCCAGTATTTCTGACATAACGTGAAAACAGTGCGCAAGAAGGATTATTAATTTTATATAAAAGCAAATGGTATAAGAATCATACACTAAGAAATTAGGAAATCACCATCAACGGGTGTGGCGTTTGATTTAGTGTTTCTCGTATAACGCTGGTTGTTGAATTACTTCGAAATAATTTCGTTGAATTTTAGTTCTGTTTTCTGTCATTTCTAAGCAAGGAGAAAAAACGGATTAAACGAGCTACGAATATTTAATATACAGAATAAGATAAGCTTGTGCCTCGTAGATCGGCATAACCGGGTGGACACCTGGTGTGTGTAGGTGTGTGTAAGTGTGTGTGTGTGTGAGACAGAGAAATGAGAAACCTGCCGGATCAGCATTTATTATTAAGGGGAGGAGATATTTGGGGGTGGGGTGAAATAGTGGTATCCTGCATCAGGTCTCCTAGTCTGTGCGGAGACAAAAGCCAGAGAAGAAACCCGAGGGACAGCAAAGAGAGCCGCATGTGTGACTTTACTGAACGTCGTTATGGCCAAGAAGTGGCCAAGGAGAGACTTCACTGTGAGCGCTCTTACGCGGCCAGGGACGCGGCCTCCCGTGTCTTTATGAGGTGGGACGGCAGTCTCCACTCCGGCGCACACTTGTGAAACATTATGAAGGCATCTGAGAGTCCCAGTGCGCCGCGGTGACAGCAATGGATCACTTTTTTCGGAGAAAGCGGGTCCCCGCTTTGCTGAAGCCCATTCTGAGTCTGTCTCTGGTCTTTGCGTCTTTTCTCATGATCCACAAGCTGAAACTGTCAGAGAAAGACGCAGCGGGGGTTAAACATGTGAAGGATGCGGCCTGGTGCGGATTGGGATGTTTTTCATTTAAGAAGACAGTCGTGACTAGTTCGGGGAGCTCAGACTCTCCTGTGCCTGTTAAGGATTTGGACTCGCAGCGGGTCCCGAATGTAACTCTGGCATCTTGGGATGCGCAGTTTCTCAACTGTAGCGAGGACGCATCGGTGAAGACCCAGGACTGGTTCCGGCGCTTGGACCCGAGATTCCACCAGTTTGTTCTTCATAGACACTGCAGGTATTTTCCCATGCTCATCAATCACCCGGAGACATGCGCTGATGGAGAAGTTCACCTCCTCATGGTGGTCAAATCCGTTATCGAGCAACACGACCGGAGGGAGGCCGTGCGTAAAACCTGGGGCAAGGAGCAAACTGTGGATGGGAAGAAAATTAAAACGTTATTTCTATTAGGAAGGCCAAACATTGGCAAAGACACCAAGAATCTACAGAAACTGATCGAGTTCGAGGACCAAATCTTCGGCGACATCCTGCAGTGGGACTTCATGGACACCTTCTTCAACTTGACTCTAAAAGAGGTCAATTTCCTCAAATGGTTCCACATCTATTGCCCCAACGTGCAGTTTATATTTAAGGGAGATGATGATGTGTTTGTGAACACAGACAACTTGCTGGAACTCATCGACTTCAAAGTGGAGGGGCGCAAAGAGGCCCACTTGTTTGTGGGGGACACCATCTCCAAGGCGATCCCCATCCGAAACCGACAAAGTAAATATTACATCCCTAAAGAGCTGTACGACGAGCCATACCCACCCTATGTGGGAGGTGGGGGGTTTCTGATGTCCGCCCAGTTAGCCCGGAGGCTCTTCGTGGCCTCAGAGGACGTGGAGTTGTACCCCATTGACGATGTGTTTTTGGGGATGTGCTTGCAGAGGCTCCACTTGTCCCCAGAAATGCATCCGGGCTTCAGGACATTCGGCATCACCAGACGCAGGTCGAGCCCCATGAATAGAGAGCCCTGCTTTTATAAATATTTAATCGTTGTACACAAACTGAGCGCGCAGGAGCTACTCAGGATGTGGAGCGTAGTGCGCAGCGAAGACCTGGTCTGCGCGCTAAAGACCTCGATATGACTGACAGAATGTATAAAGCAAAGAAATTCACCAAATCTGAACTCACAGGTTGAACGCGGCAATTCTTCTTTCGCCGTTCATACCAGATGATCTTTACGCAGTTTGCCGAGTCACGTTAGTTTAATATTTTACGCAGAGGTCTGACGTTATAACTATTTTAATTTAACACTGTATGTCAGATCAAAACAGTCGCTTTCTTTTCAGTTGACTCCACAGGTTGGAATTCCTCTCCACTACTGTACATCTTGATTTTTTTATTTTATTTTATAAAACCACTACAACACAGCTGCGCGCACTGTGAAGGCACGCACATACATTCCCCATGTTCCTGTGCCATTCCTGATTGTACTGCCTTAATCTGAATTTAAAGATTTACAGCTGTAAGAAATCCCAGGGGGTTTGCACAGGTATGAAAAAGACTTGACTCGTTACATCCAAGTGTCTCCCTTAAGCCTCATTTTCTGATTTCAGGATTTCACTACAAAAAACAAACGGCTGCATTCATAGTTGCTTGATTACTTTACAGAGAAGATGCAAACAAATCTAATTATGGGTATTTTAAAGATAATATATTGTTTCATTTTACCTTGTGTTTCGTAAGATTTACAGAGACAGGCCTGGAACCAAAGAAACCACATGTGTAACACTAAATTCATGTGTGATATAGTGTCAATAAAGCCAGAGCTCTCTGTCACATTTGTAAATATGGAATAAGCAGTGCAACACTTGATTGCTATGTTTTTATAGCTTAACTCTTGGACGTTCAATACATACCTCTTTATTAACATTATTATTATTATTATTATTTTACATCGATGGCTGTTAAACAGCTGTGGACCACACATAACTTTGAGGGTGAAAAACTAATGGGGTGGTCATATGGGAGCACATGTGCAAAATTCAGCTTAATGTAGCTTTATTTAACAAATGCACATCTGCAGGGGGAAAAACAATGTCAAAATTATTAGTCAAAATGCTGCAGACTATTAATGCATGTACACAACAACAAAATATCCACTTCTGCAGCAGTTCTCACTACAGAAGCGTGTTAAAGCCGACGTGACGGCAAGTTAGAAACCAAATCTACAGTTTTATCACAGCAGCGCTTGTTGTTTCCACACAGCTGGTGCTACATCACAGTTCATAAAAGTGTACTGACATGCACCGGTTAATGTACAGATTCTTCCTGTCTTTATGGCTCCAGATAGATTACAATCACTGCTGTCATAACACTGTGCAACACAACAGGGAGTGCGATTCAAGAGAGAATTAGAAATCTGGCAAAAATATTTTAGGTTGTTTTTTTCTTTAAAGTTTGAGTTTGTGGTTCCACCAGTTTGAAGCCAATGATTCGCTTCTGAACACTTGGGGGAAATAGGTGACGTGCATACTGTATGTAGTTCATTCATGTCCATTCCTGTCTTCGTTTTAATAGTTCTGTTTCGCTCAGAGATCTACTTTGTCTCTTTTTACTTCTGCTTCAGACTGTCAGTGGGCATTGAGGGGGGGGGAGTAAGTCACTGTAGTGTGCTAGAAATTCAGCAGTAAAACACCAGCCTTTGGCAAAGTGCTATTTCTATACAGAATATTTATGAAAGGAAAGGAAAGGCGTAAACAGTTGGCTAACTGTGAAGCCGTCAGCAAAGCTTTCCTTAGAGCGAGGAATGTCTTCTGCTTGTAACTAAGCCTTGACTTCATTCCTCCTCTCACTACCGGGTGCGAAAAGAAGCTACGAGTCATTGTTTTCTGAAAGGATGCAGTGATTGGATACATATATATCGACACTGTGTCAGTTACCTATAGGATGATTTTCAACCCATTCAATCCTATGTAAACTGATTCTCCACAAAGAACCATTCATTTCAGTTGTGCTTCGTAACATAATCTTAAGCCAGTCTTTACAATGTGTAGAAGCAGAGTTGCGTTTTATGACACGACTGCCTACTTTCCACATGCATGGATCAGAGGATAAAATCTAAAAAGGTCAAAACTCCAGCAACAATTATACACATATGCATACTGTATATACTGGGGAAGGCTGCAAGCCCTGTTGGTCAAGCAGTGAAGTTCTACATACTCCCAAGAGGTGCTGGAGTTTTGGCCTTTTCAATCTACAATTTGAAGGTTAGGATTAAAAAAAAAAAGCTTACGTGCTACACTTTTTGAGGTGTGAGCAAACTGTTAATGATATCGGAGCAATGCCACCAGCTTGGGCTCAGAGATAACACGAGCCTGTGCTGCAGTTTAAGGATGCAGAATTTGTAAGCTGTGAATAAAAAAATAAAAAACAGTCAGTGACCAATAAGAAAATCTGACTGGTTGCATTGTGGGAAACATACTGTCATTTTCTTGAAACACAACCTAACCCTGAGACTAAGAGTCTGGATATCCCGACCTCTGCTGCTTTATTTTAACAATAAAATCCATGTCTTGTGAGTCACACAAACTCACAGTGGGACATACGCTCCAACAGTGAGGGACTGTCCATTCAAGCTGTACAACTCCCCTCTAGAGATGCTCCAAATGGCAGTGAGTGCTGTGAAAACCAAGAGCCTGTAAGGCGATATCAGTAAACGGCACATGCTGCATGCTCATGTTTACCAGACCTACAGGTGTATGAGGGGCTGGAGGTGTGATGTATAGTGAAACCGTTTTCCGTTCTCTGTGCGAACTCTGTCATCCATAAGGGGATTAGACTTTAAATCAGTATCTCAATAATGGATACAACACCATGTTGTAAGTCTTCTCTCTTTCTTTTTTCCATAACACAACAAGTTCTGATCCTTCTTTTATGAACATATAAGATTTTAAATATATTAATGGCTTAGATCAAAAAGTAATATTGGCTTTAAATATATTGCATATGCCAGCTAATACATCTGAAACCTATCTAAAGTGCCAAAATGAGGAAATAAGGGAGTGGGTGGGGTCGTCTGGTGCTGCTGTTGGCTTTCTGCTGCTGAAGTGTGAAGGAACTTCTCTGGGTTGCTTCAAACCAGCTTTAACGCTTCCCTGGTGTATTTCCTCTGGCTAAGGGAGCCAGTGATGGGATCTGGCTGCCTCTGCCCATGGGCCTGGCTCTGGCTCCGGCTCCGGCTCTGAATGACCAGGCCTGCTTCAGCTTGGTCCCGCCGGTAGCTCTGCCTGGACACACCGAAACACATACGCACAAAAAAAATGTCACCATATGGTAAACTGCTAGAGGAACATTACAGCAGGAAGCATTTATATTCTTGCGTTCACTGTACAATTAACATCCTGAAAACCAGAAGAAGAAAAAGTTTTATTATTTCAATTTGTTTCATTAAAGTATTGTGGTTGAAAGAAACATGTTACACAAGTTTTTCTATTTTTTCCTTCTTTGTCTTCCGTCTTCTGATGAATATTAAAACAGCTGGATGAAGGAATCACATCACAACACTAAAACATCATTTTAACATGCAACCTTTTATTGATTTTTTATTAAACTCCAATCTGCACACCTAATACTCACCCTTAGGTCATATGACCAATGACACTGATCATGCATGGTATGACAGAGGGCTGAGTGAAGCAGACATGACTTTACTCAGAACTGTGGAAGTGAATCATACTTAGTCATACTTCGTGCTGACAGGAAACGAGGTGGAGGACAGCCTGACATTAGAGTAAGAAGGTGAAAGCTCAGAGGACATACGAGCTTTGAGGAGCCTTAGCGGTGGCAAAATGATGACACCTGAAGTCCATTATGTATAAGAAGTATTGTACAAGCTAGGGCTCTGAAGTTGTGGGATTTGGTTTCTCAGATGCCATACAGGACACCGGCCCGTGAAGGGAATCTTTCCATGAGCGCAGCAGAATGAGGCAGCCTTGATGCCTTCTGTTTAAGGGAGGTCTCACCTTCCACAGGGCTTTATTCTTTCCCCCTTTATCAGAGAAATCAAGATCATTTGTAACTTTGATGGACTGCCTTATCTTGAAGAATCCGTCTCGACTTATTGACCTGGCTGTAACTCGGAAACAGTAAATTCAGATCCTAGGTTATCTGAGTCATGTTGTGAACACAGATATGCTGAGGAATGTTTCCAGTTTTAATGCTACCTTCAGAGATGAGCACCTCCCTCTGGTTTGTGTGCTTGTATTCTAAAACCTGGCTGCCTGTTTTCTGTTTGATGTAATCAGAGGATAACCCGCCTTGGTTGTTGTGGCCATCATCATCCTTTAATTCAGTATGGTTTAAATTGAACTGATAAAGGCAGGAGATGTACAGCTTAATGCACTTTTAGCATAACATATTACTAATTATATAAATCAACAGGGCAAAAGAAGAAATCAAACTTTTTGCTAGAAATCATAATGCCTAAAAATTTCAGATCCCTATATTAAACAATACTTATTATGGACAATGGGTGCCGTCACATTGTCGCAGCTAAGGTCTTCAAAAGCTAGCATATCCTCCTCTGAACTTTCACCTTCTGTCCAGTCCAGTTCTTGACAGTACAGTAGGTGAATACATAAATGGTGCTTGACGTAGAGGTTTCAGACTCATGTCCGGAGCTAGCTTAGTAGGTTAAAAAAAAAAAAAAGAAGCAACCTGCACTGCTAGCGATACCTGCACAAACAGGAAGGTTTCAGGATGTAAGCAAAACACGGTGACACGGCTTTGATCGTATTTGTTTGCACTATAAACCAGCATGTGATTTGGACACTGTTTCAAAGGTGGCCTGTAAGAAACATTAAGATGAATTGGAAAACAAAATTGTTACATATAATTAAACACTTGATTAAGTTTTTGCCTATGAGTAGACATATGAAGCAATGTTTTTATTGAGCAGGTCCCTGTTTTGTTTGATCCTGACAGGTTTCAAGTTATTCTGATGATTATTCTGAAGAGCTGCATAGGATGCCTTTAAATGGTCCATGTTTCTCCAGAGTACAGTGGACCAACAGTTCTCTGGCAAGTAATGTAAACAGTAATAAAAGCAGTTTTGGCTTCACCACAGCATCGGGCATAATAAAATCAATCACACATACAAAAAGGAGGGTTCTTGCAAACGTGATGTTACACTAAAGCCACTGTACTCCAAATTAAACTGCCACTATTTTTACATTTATTTTTCTGTGTATTGAGGGACAAAGCCATAGTGGAAAAGTAACATGAAATTTAACTAACAAGCATGAGCTCTTTCTCTAGCTCTCACATTAAGCGTTGGGGAGGTGGGTGAAATCAGGATGCGTATGAATGCTTTACCTTGTGCTAGCTGGGTTCTCTGGGACACCGCAGTTCTGCGCGAGTTTTGTTCACAGCCTTCCCTGCCCATGAGGTGAGCCTTCCAGGCCTGGAACAGGGACAGAGTAGCTCAGTGAGTTCATTCCTCTCCCAGGCACTTTCAGGACTATGACAACCATGGGTTACTGTAGGCCCAGTCAAGGTCTGAATGGCTGCCCTCCCTCCCACTAACACTGCGGGCTTTCATTGGGTTTATGCTCAGAGCAAGGACAGCGCAACTTTCAGTCAGTTTTTTTTCCCCCAATTCTGTAAGGGTGTGAGGTGAGAAACTGCATGCAGTGAGTCAAACTTTTAATGAGAGCAGATGCATCTCAGCAAAGGCTGAACAGTAAAGTTGCATAAAATCATCTGTGTAATCTATTTCTCAAATTTTACCATGCTTTGACTGCAAGTGGTTTTTAAGGATTAGGACGTTTAATCGATAATTATTCTGGTGATTTTGTTGTTTCTGAATCGTTCTTATGACACGTTTATGTAATACTAACAACACCAACTGAAAACTAGAAGGGCACTCAGTAGAGCACATACCTCCCCGCACCCCAAATTTTCTGTCAACACTACACTACAGTACATACCTCCCAATGTTGTCATACATCATAAATTATTAGTTCACAAAAACTAGAAATGTATTTTATTGGCTTTTAAAAATGTAAAATATGACTTTATATTATTTATTTAAAATGAGATCCACATGAACACATAATGGCATTTATAATCTGCATATATCTTATTCAGTTTATGTACCATAAAAACTTTAGAGATATGAATTTTAAAATTTCACCAGTGATGACAGATGGGGAAATTTTTTTTTTTACATTTTTTAATGAGCGTGACCTTTGACCTAGAAAATAATCATATGTTCTTGGGCCCCTAAGGAATATTTCCACAAAATCTGATCAATTTTGGTTAAAAACTTTTTGAGTTATATTGCTGACAGACAGACCAATGCGAATTTTAAAAAAAAAAAGCACTGGGAACTGTTATCAAGTCAAACTATTATAATTTGGTACAAGAATAAAACAAACTAGATGTGTTTTTGTTTTGTTTTTTAAACAAAAGGACTCACTTTATGTTCAGAACATACACAATAACAAAATACCCACTTCTGAGGCAGTACTCAGAAAAGAATTATATTTAGGGTGATGGAAGTTAGAACTAAATATTAAAATTTATCGCAGCAGCACTTGTTGAGTTGTTTCTCCATGAAAGTATTGCAGTTGGTGTTATCACTCACATTAAATGTTATTACAATTTGTAAAAGTTTACTGAAAATTCTGAAACATGGACCGTTTATAATATTTTAAATATTAAATATTTAAGGTTATTTTTTTAAAGTTTGAGTTTGTGATTCTATCCGTTTGAAGCCAATGATGTGCTTCTGAACACTGGGAAAAAATAGGTGCTGTATATGGTACATTGATGTCCATTCCTGCCTTCATTCTAATAGCTCTGTTTTGTTAAGAGATCTACTTTGTCTCTTTTTACTTACTACTGACTGAAAAATAGTTTCAGACTAGTCGATTAGTCTAAGAAACAATCGGATATCAAGTTCAATTTTAGGACTGTTTGATGGACAATGTCAAAAACTAAACAATAGCATTTGAAACCACATTCTTCAATAATGAATCGCACTTTAAATGCTGCTTAACTGTGTGGAACTGCGCATCGTGTTTTATGAACTCTGCACGTTACACTCCAAACAACGAAGAATTCTTTTTTTTTTTTTATAATAAACTGATTTTAATTTATGAAAATGCGTTACTGCAAACGATGTTTCACTGAATTATGAGAAATGAACACCTGAAAAACTAATAAATTGCAACTTAAAAGTGTGGCGCATTGTGCCGGCGCATTATGAATTCATGACACGCATATCAGTAAAAGTTCAGATCTAAAATGATAATAAAACAATACAATACAAACATCCATCCATCCATTTTCTTCCACTTATCCAGGGCTGGGTCGTGGGGCCGCAGCATGAGCAATGAAGCTCAAACCTCCCTCTCCCCCAGCCTCCTCCTCCAGCTTACGCCTGATTCAGACTTCAGCTCTGGGTCTTTGCAGAGCTACCATGTAACTTACATAAGATGTCAGCGCCGGCATTTATGCCTGTCTCAGTGTTTTACATGTGACACCGGCAACAGAAACAAAAAATGCTGGGACTTTTTTCCTTACTGGGTTCTACTCTTTGCTGCGGTCAGTTTTTTAAAATTTTTCCCTCTAGTCGTTTCTTTTATTCTTTGTACAAACTTGGGGAAGTAGCTGGAAATGCACGGAAGGAAATGATGGTGTTTCTTGGGAGGTGCGCTTCAGGTTATGCTGTAAAACTTCAAAAATAACAAACACTATTAGACTTAATAAAAATATCAGGCCAAGGTTAACAGAGTTATGGCATTACTCTATAACGATGTTGGGGCTGCAGCTCTATGCAGCTCTATCTGGCGGCAGATCGCTGGATAATATTCAGGACAAACCTTAACAGTACCGGCATCAATTAAAATTTTAACAATTAGGCTAACTGACTAGTGACAATAGCGTCTAGTCGGGCACATCAGACACATAAATATTAAAAAAGGACTATTGCTTTATGTTTACAACTTTGTTTTTGTCAAGTTTCCCTTCATTCTGGGGAAAAAAAACAAAAATCTGCTCTACAGATTCTGTCAGCACATCTTCATAATTAAAAAAATTATTACCTAATGTTGAAGAGACATTAGGTAATAGAGGACATCCATAAACTTTCCCACAAACAGTCACACCTTTTAAGCTCTCTACATGCTGGTCTCTTCACTGTCTCAACAATGATGCTGCAAAATGGGAAAGGCGCATGCGGGTCAGGCTCTCTCTCTCTCAGAAAGAGGAGGAGTTGCATGATTCATTAGGCCCCACAAAGACAGAAACCAGAATGAAAGATGAATGAAACGGAGATGCCAGTGTTACAACTCCTTGTGAGACAGAGAATCTTGCACACTACCTATCCACTTTCAGCTTCCCAAGGCACTAAAGAGTAGCATGGATGAATGTGAAGAGCACTGAAATATGAGCACTGTTTGTTAAAAGATAACAACGAACTATTATCCCTGTGTTCATACAACATTCATCACAAGTTGTATTCAAATGTGTGTTTGTGGTTTGATTATATTTCTCTTTTGACGCAATGAATATTAAATCTTGAATAGAAACAAGGTGAAACATCACCTACATAATACAGAGGAGTGAAACTGCCTCAGCAGGGAAACTCCCACTTCTGCTGCTTCTCAAGCTTCTCGTGTTCCTTCTTCCTGATGTTAACACTTGGTATTGCTACATCTATCATCACTTCTGCCTCGTCCACCACTACTATGTCCGGTTGGTTAGCCATCACCAGTTTGTCAGTCTAGTCCCACAGGATCTTAGCTTGGTCATTCTCAACCACCCGTGGGGGTGTTTCCCATTTTGACCTCGGGACTTCCAGGTCATACCCGGCACAGATGTTTCTATATACTATGCCAGCCACTTGGTTATGGTGTTCCATCTACGCCCTGCCTGCTAGCATTTTGCACCCTGCTGTTATGTGCTGGATTGTCTCAGGGGCATCTCTGCACAGCCTGCACCTGGGGTCTTGTCTGGTGTGGTAGACCCCAGTCTCTATGGATCTTGTGCTCAGAGCTTGTTCCTGTGATGCCAATGATTAGTGCCTCTGTGCTATCTTTTAGCCCAGTTTTGTCCAGCTATTGGGAGGATTAGCCACTTCTTCAATCTGCCAGTGGAACATGCCATTCATGATGGTTCCTGTTCTTTCTCAGATTTCTGCTGCCTGAGGAGCCCACTAAGCACATGATCAGTTGTGGCCATTTTCCTGACGTACTCATGGATCTTTGTTGTTTCATCTAGGATAGGGGTTCTGACATTCGCTACTCCTCAGCTTCCTTCCTTCCTCAGTGA
>JAMQGT020010279.1:0-55000 GCA_024447675.2 Pterophyllum scalare | reverse complement strand
GGGTGGTGAATATTTATTTTAAAAACATACCAGTTTGGATAGGGATACTAAAAGTAATGCACTGTATGGCCAGCCCAACAAGTGCTCCAGTTTAGGTGAGTGAAAGCCTATTTACAAATGTGCAAATCCTTCCTTGTTAATTAGACATACAGTCAGTGGATGCAGCTTACTAAATCCAGACTGCTAGCAGCAGCTGATAACTTAGCACCCCACCATAAATATGTTCACTTTTTTTTCAAACAAACCCCCACATGGAAATGATCAAAATAACAACTGACGTTTCAAAATGCTGAGTCCATAAACCGGTGGGTGTTCCTCCTATGGCTACATCCATCTTTTAAATACAGAGAGTGAGAAGCACTAAGGTACAGTATTTGCATATTTGTAAAATTCACATTATTTCCTCAAATTATGATGAAATAACTTGAAACCTGATTACTTATAGTGAAACATACTACGTCAAGCCAATTTTAGGGTCTCTGTTTCTAAATCAAAGAACCAAAAAGACTGAGCACATAACCTTTATCCTTCTACCTTTTATACAGATTGTCACAGAACATACTGTAAAGTGTTGCAGCTGTATAAATACTTGAAGAAGAGGTATCTAGTAGGAAGGAACCTTGAAACCTGTCTACGGTTGGGATGGACCCTTAGTCCAAATGCTTTTAAATGCAATGTAAATGTATTCACTGAAAAAATAACAACTCATCTGCGTTGGCATAACCTCTCCTTTAACAAACTACAGAAAACTTGTCAGATCAATATAAATTATCTGTTCCATCATCCATCTTTTGTGTTTCTACATGTGGTTTCCAATGCACGCTTTGCAAAACCGTCTTTCTGTGTTTAAAGGTCTTCAGAAATTAATCTTCTTCCATCAAAGGAAATAAACAAACAGTCTTATTTTTCTTAAAAATGTCACAGTTGCATCAAGCTACATCCATTTTTCATATAGAGTCTAGAGTATCTGATATATTTCCAGTTTAGTTTCATGTAAAACACTGTTAAGAGTCCTTTCAGAGGAGTGCATCTCACAACATAAAATGATCCTATTACCCAGCATAACTGCTGCGAAGAGAGGCACATTACAAAGGCCATCCTGCCAGTGGAGAACATTAACATTCAGAGGTAAAATGTGTGCACAGGCCACCCATCCTTTGTTCGAATGGCTCAGGGACAACCTGCCATTATTCTCTATTGTATGTTCCAAACACTTCTCATTTTAATTATAGGAAATTCAATCACCCCCTTTTTTTTCCCCACTCTGGTTTCCACCTCAGAGCAGATCACCCTGGTAACAGTGGAAGAAAAAGGAAAAATGTTTAAACTGTAACTGAGCTGTTGAGAAGGACGGTCACATGAGCCAAAAGAGGTGATCAACTAAAATTACTACCTAAGAGCTACATGACTGTGCATATCGGTGAGGGTGTAGTTTACATCAAAATGTATGGAAGACCCTGAAGGAAAAGAACACATGGGGATTAAAAATGAGTGCTACCAATTTAAGATCAGACCAAATGTGAAATATACTCAGAATCCCCCTCTGTGGCTGAGTCATGGTGTTTAATAATGGCCAGAGAAGCATTCTGAACTACTACGTTGTCAGAGTGAATCCGACCTTTGACATTTTGGATGGAAACGTTTATCACAATCAGCATATCATATTTCCATGAGTTAAGGCATCATCCTTTATGTGAATTGACTGTTGTTACTAGGGTATTTTTTGAGGGGAAAAACATTTTAGCTGCTTCATCTAAGTATTCAGTTACTTACTGCTCGAGCATATCAAATGAATTAATATGTACGTGCCATGTGTGTTTTGCAATGTCGTTCAGACTACTACTAAACCAACCACACAATGACGATACATGCAAATTTATACACTTATTAGTAGCTCAAATGTGTAAAGGTGTTCAAGATTTAAACAAGAAGATTTGATTAGAAAATTTAGTGTTGAAGCTTTTTTAAAAAACCACCCTCCTCCAGCAGCTAATGTTTCTCCCTGTACTGCTTTGGAAGAGTCTTTTCTTTCACCACTTGATTAAATTAAAGTAGCCATCCCGAACACTCTGTTCTTTCAAAATAACTATTGCATTACTCAGTGTTGTCAAACTGAGCCTAACCATTTCTATTTTTCTGCTTTCACATATTCCTAATGAGAAATATCACTACCCCTGTGGTAATTTCTCTGACGACGGGCTGCAATAAGTGCTCGAAGTTAACAAGGAGAATTATCTGCTGTAAATCTGTGGGTAGAACAGCAAGGTGGATTAAGAGTTATCGAAGGGAAATACCAAGGACAAGAAAGCTAATTAATAACATTAACTGACAAATAATTCATTCCTTATTGAGTTTTAGTTTAAACATGGTATTTAAACATGGTAAGAAGGAAAGCTATGGAACAAAGCACAGCTGTTCTGTCACATCTCAATCCAGGCTGGAAATATTTTCCCAGCAAACACATGTGGCAGCCAATACAAAAGGGTTCAGCAGCTATGCAAGCATGCCCAAACATGCAAACAAAGTCCACGCAGTGCCACCTATGTGGCTTTGGCTTCAGAAGGCGGAGAAACTCAGAGGACAAACCTAACAATTTGCTGAATTTTGGGGGGGAGGGAAGCGGCTGAAAATTAAGCACATTTCCATCTGAATTCAGACACCGGTCACTTTCTGAATGCATGTCAAAATACTGAGACACCTGCTTCCGCTCAGTGTGTTGAAGTAATTTCTATTCTTAGCCTCAAAAGCTACCCCTATGTGATAAAAGTTATGTATGTTAAACTGTCCTTTTTTTCTGCACAAAGGACAAAAGTTTAAAGATCAGGAATTTTTCACATTTCAGCAGCAGCACTGGCTCATGTTCATCACACGTTCTGCAAAAAGACAAAGTTTGCTATCCTTTAGTTACAGGAGGTGCACACACAGACTCCTCAAAAAAAAAAAAATATCACTAGACACATATATCCAACGGCCAAGTTCATAAAACTGACCTTGTGCAATATGTGTCCCTTGATGTATTGTTAAATCTACTGAACAGCACAAACTGTAATACTGCCGCACCGTGGCTTGTTCTGTTGTTGTGAGAATGTGTTAATAAAATTGCGAGTAACATTATTTTAAAAGGTCTGAACAAACGAATGAAGCCAGCAATGTTACACGTACTGGCTCTGAAAAGGATTTCAGAGACGGATATGAGACAACTTGTTGGCCTGCGTCAGTTTAACAGTTGGATAGTTTACACATAGATATTAGGTCACTGCTGGAAACCAAAGGCGTGCAGGAGACGTTACAAGAGGGTGCCAGCAGTGACAACATTGACTCAGCTGACTGGACATTACTGACTGCCTGTTTACGTAAATGAATGGCCACAGAGGACCAAGGAGGGACTGCTCCCTTCTTGTAAGTCACATCATAATTACTGTGCTAAATTGAATGGAAAATCAGCTTGATGGAGTCCTACTTTGAAGGAGAATAATACAGATTTCCTCTTGCATGTTTCTTATATAGTACAGGTCCTATAATGTTATCATTCTGCAGTTGCTATTTCTGCAACTGCAGAATGATAATTTTGTGATTCCCAGAGATCAGACCTGGGAGGGAGGCAAATGAACCATAAAAATAAAATAAAAAAGATAATCTAGTAGGTTTCAAAAGAGAATTTTACTACCAAAAGAAATTCAGCTTTCAGTGTGATTTCCATGGTTTACCATCATAACATTTTCCAGGGTGAAGCCAGAGCTCTCTGTACCAAGCTCAGTGAGAAGTTTCTCTAGTAGCTCAGCCCGACTCTGAGCCAGGCGTGAGGGGAAGTTGGATCTGAAGGGCTTCGCCAGCTCACCAGGGATCATCTGCAGGGCCCTGACATCCTTCATAACAGCAATTTCCTAAACGAGAGACACGAGGAATAGATAGCAAGTTTGAAATTTAAGGTGTGGAAATCATGTGATGTGTTTGTAGACTTGCACCTACAAATTAAGTTATGCATGTGCTACATAACTCAGGCAAATACAGAATATGTGTGTGATGCTGCACATGGCAATTTGTCGTTCAACATGAGCCTCTGGCAAAGACACAAGTCATAACAGAAAATACAAGTTTACAAGCAGAGTAAAACAGGAGAAGGCTCTTAGAAAACCCTCTCATTGTCGTTTTCTGATTTAGCCACATCAGGCGAGTGGAATGTATGCCGGAAAAACAGGATGTACATGCAGAAAAAGTGCGTACTTTGCCCTTGACAAACAGAGAAGCATTCAATCAGTCCTTGAATGAAGCTCTGAACACAACCCAGAATCTAGAGGGGCTGTGCACTTATGCCTATGTCTAGGAGTTAAAAGGCACCCACCCTTTCTTACCCAGCACACACACACACACACACACCCATGCATGAGCACACAGCAACAGATTCGACTGAGAAAACACAGATGTACGTCATCTGTCCATCCAGCAGCCAAGCAAAACTTTCTTTTCTCACCCAAAAGTACATGTGAAAGTAGGGCTGTGCAATAGAGAATTCTCAGTTTAATTACAGTTTTGAGTATTAAAACAAAATAACTGAAATGAAGTGATTGTGCTGCATTCAGTTTGTTGATTTGTTTTGCCTTTCAGTACATCCCTTTCCTTTACTTGTGCCCTTTACTGAAAATCCAGATTCACTCCCTGCCAGGCTGTTGTTTCTTTTAATTCGCATTTATTTATTTTTTAAGGTGGATTATAAATAAAGTTCAAGGAAATCTACTTAATTTAACTCACACTGTTTTTGTTTCCCTTTTTAAAAAGCTGAATTAATACAAATTTTTTAAGTCTATGCAAACTAACAATCCCAAGTTAATAGTGACCAAAAATAATGACAATTATGATTTTTACATAATCAAACATCCATTTGGGAAAGCACCAGTACAGAGCAAAAATAACACCTGTCACTCGTCTTTGGTGGTGGCTCTGCTCCAGCTGGAACTGAGCAGTCTGGATGACTTCAGCTTCTGAGGCCTGTTTGAAGGTTAAAAGGTGCATCACAAAGTTAATAATGCTATATAGACACCACCTACCTCAGCTTCTGTATCAATCGGAGAACTGTTGTTTGATTACACTAATTTATAACTGACTGTTTTGCACAGATGCGAATGTGCTGAAGAAAATGTTTCTATTTGCAATGAACTGTTTCTAACACAGTCTGACTGTGATGTTTATCTTGCAAGTTGCAAATAAAATTTTACTTACACACTAACATACTGGTGCTGTCTACTTAATTAATGACCAAATAACAAAATGTACTAGATTCAAGTCTTTATGTTCATGTGTATCAACATACAAACCATACACAAAACATACAAGTAAATAACAATGTGTTGCATAGGTGCCTGTGAAGCTTTTTATGTGTATTAGGAGACAGTTGACACCTTAAAGGAAAACACCATCTTTTAAAAAAAATGCATGAATGCAAGTCAGGTGTTGGCCACCATGTGCTGACTTTTGCTGGGTGGACTGAACGCCATTCTTCCAGGAAATATTCCCTTATTTGTTGTTTTGATGATGGTGGTGGATGGTGCTGTTTAAAAGACATTTGGTCCCGGCGCCTGGTTGGCTCAGGGGTGGAGCAGGTGACCACGTGCATATGCCGCTTTGTGGTGCGGGTAGCACAAGTTCGAGTCCCGGCTTGTTGCCAATTTGCCCACGTGTCCTCCCCTGTATCTTTCCCCCATTTCCTGTCTCTCTATACTGCCAATAAAGCTGCTGTGGTTAAAAAAAGAAAAAGACATTTGATCCTAAGTACTCCATAGGTCAGCTCTTGTCGGCCATAGCAGATTGCGGAGCTCCTTTTCAGTGGCTATACATAACTAAATAAACAGAATTTCATACGCTCTAACAGGGGTATTCAACTCCAGGCCTCGAGGGCTGGTGTCCTGTAGGTTTTAGATGTGTCCTTGATCCACACACCTGAATCACATATAGAAGTCATTAGCAGGACTCTGGTGAACTTGACTGCATACTGAGGAGGTGATTCAGGTGTGTTGGATCAGGAACACATCTAAAGCCTGCAGGACACTGGCCCTTGAGGCCTGGAGTTGCCCACCCCTGGTCTAAAATCAAATTCCCTTTGTCAGCTATTTGCATCTACTGAGTAAATTATTGGGGTTCTATTCACAAACATTCAGCAAGGACTCCAAGCTTAAGAGTGGCTCTCAAGAGTAGCGCTTAGCAAGGAAGAGACTGAAACTTTTACCTCAATGAGGAGCTGTGATGGACTAGGTATGACGCATTCTTTGGGGAAAAAAAGAAAGAAAAAAAAAAGCTATCTTAAAGATAACTAGCACAAATGACAGTGAAAGCAACTGAGCTAGTTATAAATATTGTTTAATGTTATGAATATCCCTTAAATATAATTTGCAAGCTATACTTACCTCTAAAGAAAACACAGACCTATCCAGCTGCCAATTCACATACCAATACATCTAATACATATTTTACTTTTTTGCTTACTTTTAAGTACTCTGCTGGTATATTTAGTAATTAATCACTTAAATAATAACATGGGAAATTGTTCAGTTTGATCAGTTACACCAAGAACACTGAGAAATGAACAGTGTCACAATATGAACCTGTGAAAATGCTGTAATTCTTTGTGTGAATATTAGACACCTAATTTGTCACTGCAGCAATGTTTCTGTATCTTAGCATTGTAATAATCACTTTAATAATCACTGGCTGGGCGCTGTGAGGGTCTCTCTAAAGAAACTCACCCCAAACATTTACCCTGCACATTTAACCTTAAGTGTACATGCATTAGTCAACTATATCAAGAGGTTAAATGTATGAATGCTCATAGCTGTTCATGTACATACAGTGCCTTGCGAAAGTATTGAACTTTTCAACCTTTTGCCACATTTCAGGCTTCAAACATATGCACAATGCAAAACGATATGTCTGGCGTAAAAGCAACACAGCTCATCACCCTGAACACACCATCCCCACTGTCCAACATGGTGGTGGCAGCATCATGGTTTGGGCCTGCTTTTCGTCAGCAGGGACAGGGAAGATTTGTGTACCAAAATTGATGAGAAGATGGATGGGCCAAATACAGGACCATTCTGGAAGAAAACCTGTTGGAGTCTGCAAGAGACCTGAGACTGGGATGGAGATTTATCTTCCAGCAAGACAATGATCCAAAACATAAAGCCAAATCTACAATGGAATGGTTCACAAATAAACGTATCCAGGTGTTGGAATGGCCAAGTCAAAGTCCAGACCTGAATACAATCGAGAATCTGTGGAAAGAGCTGAAGACTGCTGTTCATAAACGCTCTCCATCCAACCTCACTGAGCTCGAGCTGTTTTGCAAGGAAGAATGGGCAAGAATTTCAGTCTCTCGATGTGCAAAACTGATAGAGACATACCCTAAGAGAATTGCAGCTGTAATTGCAGCAAGAGGTGGTGCTACAAAGTATTAACGCAAGGGGGCCGAATAATATTGCACGCCCCACTTTTCAGTTTTTTTATTTGTTAAAAAAGTTTGACACATCCAATAAAGTTCATTCCACTTCACGATTGTGTCCCACTTGTTGTTGATTCTTCACAAAAAATAAAATTTTTATATCTTTATGTTTGAAGCCTGAAATGTGGCAAAAGGTTGAAAAGTTCAAGGGGGCCGAATACTTTCGCAAGGCACTGTAGTTCATATGCCTCTCTACATCTCCATGGTAAATAAATAAATATATAAATAAATGCACGCATCATGTGTAGCTCAAAGGCAGTAAGGTAGCATGGTGATTAGCACTGTTGCATCACAGCAAGAAGATCCTGGGTTTGAATCCACCATGTGTGTGGAGTTTGCATGTTCTCCCCATGTCTGTGTGGGTTTTTCCAGGTACTCTGGCTTCCTCCCACAGTCAAAAGACATGCAGTTAGTGGGGTTAGGTTAACTGGTGCCTCTAAATTGCCCATAGGTGTGAATGTAAGTGTGAATGGTTGTCTGTCTCTCTGTGTTAGCCCTGCGACAGACGGGCAACCTGTCCAGGGTGTACCCTGCCTCTCACCCTATGACACATGGATAGGCTCCAGAAGGTCAAAGACAATAATGCTATATAGCGGCATTAAACCTATGTGTCTTATTGCCATTGTTTGTATTGACAACATATAAGCATATAGGAAATGATAAATGGGGATTCTAAATATCACATTACATTGGACCTCTGACCTCTTCTTCAAGGTCAAATAAGGTCAAACTTTGACAAAATGTCTTGTCGTCAAATCTCTGCGTAAATTCCACTGCCTTTTGTTTGTGTTGACAACACTTAGGACATGATACTGGTATATGGGGTACTCTAAATATCACATTATAGTTTGCATCCAAATATCATGTCACATTTGACCTCTGATCTCACTTTTACATTTCACATCTGCCTTTCTTTCACATTAACCCCAAAATGCAAGTCAACTCACTCTGCCCTGCTTTCCTTTTGGCCTGTTTGTGTAGCAGGTCAGGGCTCATTTCCAATCAGTGACACTGGTAACACCTGTACTCTATATAAGTGCTCACAGCTCATTTGATGCCTCCTCCCTGAGACACTAGCTTGGATTTTGGTTTGGTTTCTTGCACCTGACAAACTTGCATATACCATTTCTTCACTCATGCACTCACTGACACTACTGATTGTACTGACTACACACGTCATGGTTAGTTTAAGTCCTGCCTTTGTTCCTTTAATTTAAAATAAACAGTCTTAGAATTGGCATTTGTGTGAGCATCTCCCCTTTTGGTCACGGCTGTGCGGCCCAGCTCGTGACTTCTTCAAAGAAAGTATTGTCAAGAGAAAGACTGACTCCACATAAATAAAAAAAATAATAACTTATGTCAAGTAAATAACATTAAAACGGGTTTCAACATGGAAAAAAACAAAAACCTGCACTTTGCACTTGTTTTTATTGCACTGAAAACCCCTTAAAGTATGTTTAAAACGGATAAAAGAAATGAAAATATATATATATACAAAATAGTGCTTCTTGTCATTTAATATTTTTACCAGGATTTGGTCCTGCCTTTAAAAGAAAATTCTCAGAAAACATCACTCATTCATTTTGCCACTAGAATAAACAATTAGAGAATGCTCAGAGATCCAGAAGTTACCCAGAACTTGTAGAACGTTGTCTTGTGAGTTTCACATTGCATGCTTGAAGTGGAGAATAAGTGACTACACCTTACACACTGTATACATGTAACAGCCTTGCCCATTCACCTTGTTTTTAATCAGCCCTCTTGCGTGTCAGATACATTACTGATGACTAAGGCTCTAAAGCTGACAGAAGGGAATTAACTGGACTAACTGGATGAAATGTTGCTCTGGAGATTTCCCACTTTGCCCTTGCTTTAATTTCTCCTTTGTTTAAATGTCCCAAAAGTCCTATTCCTTACTCCTAATAGTGATTCTCCCTAAGAGCTCTTTTAAGGGGCAAGGTGCTTTGTGAAATACTTATTATTATTACTATACAGTGGGGAAAATAATTATTTGATCCTCTGCTGAATTTGTAAGTTTGCTCACTTACAAAGAAATAAAAACTCTCTAATTTTTATGGTACTTCCATTTTAATGGAGAGAGATAGAATACGCAGAAAAAACACATTACATAAAAGTTTGTAAATTGATTTGCACATCATTGAGTGAAATAAGTATTTAATCCTCTAAGACCCAGTCAGAATTCTGGCCCCCACAGACTGGCTGTGTGCCCAGAGATTACAATCAAATGAATCCATCAATTACAGATACTACTGATCTTAACTCATTATGTATATAAAGCATACCTGTCCACAGAATCAGTTTCTTCCAATCCAACCTCTCCACCACCACAGGTAAGACCAAAGAGCTGCCAAAGGAGGTCAGGAACAAGATTGCAGACCAGCACACAGCTGGAATGGGCTACAAGACCATCAGCAGGAAGCTTGGTGAGACTTGGTGACAACTGTTGGTGCGATTATTCTCAAGTGGAAGAAATATAAAGTGACCATCAATTGTCCTCAGTCTGGAGTTCCATGCAAGATCTTGACTCATGGGGTGGTAGATCAGCCCAAAACTACACAGGAGGAGATTGTTAATGATCTGAAGGTGACTGGGACCACAATCACCAGGAACACCACTGGAAACACAGAGCACTGTAATGGAATGAAATCTTGCAGCATCCACATGGACCCCCGGCTCAAGAAGGCACATGTACAGGCCCCTCTTGAGCTTGCCAGAGAACATCTAAATGATCCAGAGAAGAGAAACGGTGGAGTTATCAATAGTAATGTTTTTGATATAGTGGATTTGGAGCCAACAAGGAGGACCTCAGTTTTCCTACTGAGTTTAAAAAATTGGAGGTTTCCAGGATTTGATTTTTTTTTTTTTAAAGACAGTCACAGAGGTAGGAAGATGGGGTGGTGGCGGTTGGGTTAGTGAGGATATAGAGTTGGGTGTTATTTGCGTAGCAATGAAAATGGATATTAAACTTTTTGCATATCTGGCCATGGGGGAGAAGATACACCATATTGCCAAAACATTGAATTCAGGTGTTCTAATCACTTCTATGGCCACAGGTGGATAAATTCATGCACTGAGACATGCAGACTGCTGTTAGTGTCAACCGTTAGTGGGATTATAAAAAAGCGGAAGCAACTTGGAATGACAGCAATTCAGCCACAAAGTGGCAGGTCATGTAAAATGACAGAGCGGGGTCAGCAGATTCAGTGTGTAGACAACAGTATATAGAGAGCTTCATGGAATGGCTTTCCATGGCTCATCAGGGCTGTTTCTGTACTGTGGAGGGGATGAAAACCTGACTGGAACTGTTCCGAAGTTATTGTCAGACAGGTCAGTATGAATCTGAGATGCAACTGTTTTTCAAGTATTTTAGAATAAAATAAAGCTACCATAAAAATTAGAGACTGTTCATTTCTTTGTAAGTGAGCAAACTTACAGATTCAGCAGGGGATCAAATAATTATCTCATCCTCTGTATTTACCAGGATTTAGCCCAGGGCCCGTATTCACAAACAATCGGAGAACACTCACAGAGATCCACAAGTCTCTCATAGTTAGGAACTTGCAACTTTTTTAAAAGAGCCATCTAGTTTCAGCGACATGAAGCAGCATATGCTGATAAAATTGTTGCCTTAATCCAGATATACAGAGGCAAACCAATGAAAAGCAACAAGCACACAAGTCACCTTTTTTAAAGTTTGCCTTTGGAGGAAAGTTGGACTGAGTTTTGCACATGTTGGAACTCTTCAGTCTCTTTGATTACTGCAGAGTATTTCCTAATACTAACTTGAAATAACTTTGAATGCAGATTTGTGGGTGCTGCCTACTTGACTAATTTAATGAGCAAAGACTGACGCCATTGTTAGGTATCAAACATTCTTTTGAAATATGATTGAAAAAGAAAGAAAGTACCCTGGGCATGGTATATCTATGAATATGAATGCTCTAACCTAAAAAATGTTTGAAAATACCTTACAAAGTACAAAAACCTGTGTAGTAGGTAAATGCACACACTGTAGCTGTACTGTCTGAAGTTTGTACATAGGTGTACTGGCAGTGCTATATTTAGCACTTACAGGGAAAGCTGTTCAGCTAAACTGGAATGTCTGTTCTATGCAATTCTAGATATGAAAAATATGAACTGAGTCATCATGTAAGCCTGTGAAAGTGATGATCACTCTGCTGACGTTTCAACACACCCAGATCATCACTACTGCATTCTTGCGGTCATCAGCAGTCATATTTTCATGGTGGCTCACCTCAGCATTATTATATTGGGTTGGACCTGTGAGCAAAACTTGGAGTGGACCAATAATATAAGTGCATAGGAATAATTGTGATGTGTCTTACTTACTACTCTTGTTCTGTTATGGTGCTTTTTTGTACAAAAAATTAATAAATAAAAATAAGTGAACATGATCCCAAAACTTTGCCGTCTTTTTTGGGCTAAAGCTCATTTAAAATGGACTGGAAGTGGAAAATTGTTCTGAGGTCAGACAAAATTTCAAATTCTTTTTTGAAGACATGGATGCCACATCCTCCAGGCTTAAGACTGCATTCTATTAAAACATCACAGCTTCATAGTAGAAGAGTTTGGGCAGTCCAGACCTTCCACTAACTGAAAGCATTCGGCACATCATGAAACAGAAAATACGACAAAGAAGGCCCAGAACTGTTCAGCAGCTAGAATCTTATACCGGACAGGAACGGGAAAACATTCCTCTCCCAAAAACACAGCAAGTACTCTCCTCAGGTCTCAGCTGTTTTACGGACTGTAGTTAAAAGAGCGGATGCTACACTGTGGCCATGTCACAACTTTTTTTAGATGCATTACTGCCATCAAATTCTAAATGAGCTAATATTCTTCTTAAAATTTGATATGTTTCCTGTATTCTACTGTGAATAAAATATGGGTTTATGAGACTTGAAAATCATTGTATTCTGTTTTGATTTACATTTTACACAGCATCCCAACTCTTTTGGAATTGGGGTTGCATGAGTTGACATTATGAATTAATCAACACACTTTAAATACAGACAATTTAACCATTACTGTACATCAGTGGTAATTAGCCCTCTAAAGTCTAAAAAATATTCATTTTTGCCTCATCCAGTGGGGGGGGGAAAGTAGTAGAGTTTCATTCTGGTAAACTCACTTGGCACTAAACACTTGTCCTTCTCTGCTTATGAAAATCCTAAGCCTCTTAAAAGTTCTCCTCTCCATTCCTAACAGTTTTTCACCGTAGGAGCTCTTTCAAGGGCTAGGATGTTTTGTGAATGAATATTATACTACAGCTATTATCTATGTTTGAATGAATGTAATTCATTCATTTGCTAATTAATTCCTTTTATGTTTAGCACTACTGAGGTCTACTGAGGACCACCCTAATACACATAAATACATACATAAAGTGTGTGTGTTTTGTTTTTTATTTGTCATAGTTTTTGTTGTTTTATCAGTCCCTAGTTGCATGTTGTTAGATTTATGCTTTGTGTATTAAATTGTGATTTATATCAATAAATCAATCCCAGTTTGAATTGTACATCACTGCTTCCAATTTTAAATATGATCAATTTTTATCTATTAAGAGGCTACCTACTGCACAGAGCTCTGCCAGGTTCCAGGTGCTATTGTTGACCAATATTTGTACATTATATATGCAATATTTAGGCAATATTATTAGAAAGTACTGCATATAATCATAATATAACAGGGCTCTCAATAGATTTGATATCATATAATATAGTTTTGTATGCCGACGATGTACTTCTCTTTATCTCAGAACCGGAAAAATCCTTACCAGCCTTAATGTCTATTATTAAAGATTTTGGTTCACTATCAGGCTATAAAATTAATTTCGATAAATCACGAACAACGCCAATTGGTTTTGATGATGAAACTTCTTATCCATCTATCTCCCCTTTTTCATGGTCTGATTCAGGATTGGAATATCTGGGGATTGACATAAAGCCTAATGTTGGGTACTTGCTGAGAAATAATCTGGCTAAAGTGTGAAAAGAAATTAAGAGAGACCTTACAAGATGGATGAATCTACCAGTCTCACGGATGAGTAGAATAAGCCTTATAAAGATGAATATCTTGCCGAGATTAATTTACCCAACGCAACTGCTAACAATTTATATTTCCAAGGAGATAGCTAAAGACATTAAAAGGGACTTTTCCAAATTTATCTGGCAAGGGAAAACACCAAGGCTGAGTATGAGAACTCTACAGCTACTGAAGGTAAAAGGAGGTTTGTCCTTCCCTAATATTAGACATTATAACTGGGCTTGCCATGGCAAAATTATTAATGATTGGCTTCATAAATATTGTAAAGTTCAGGAGGATCCCTATGAAAAATGGGAATGTAATCCTTTTACTTTACTAGGTGAGCTTACAGGCAGAAAAAATCCCGTATGAAGAAGGAGGCTAACCCAATTTTGCAAAATACAGTGAAAACCTGGTGAGATATGAACAATTATACTAGTAAGAAGGATCCAAATATATATATTTTACCAATTATTAATAATAAAGATTTCCTCCTGGGTGTGAACTCGGCAATATTTAGACAGTGGCACAAAAAAGGTATCAAAATTAATAGCAGATCTATTTGATAATAATAATATATTGATGACCTTTGCCCAACTTCAAGAGGATGTGGTAACCATAATGTTGGGAATGTCCTCAGATGTTGGAAGACATAGAGAAGACCTATGAGGAAGAGGTTTGGGGGAACTGCTTTAAACTATCCCATTTTTTGTTTTTGAATAATAAATTTAGAGAAATTCAATATAAGATAATGCATAGACAACCTTAACTGATCAATACTATGTCCTAAATGTAAGGCAAATGTTGAAACATATATACATCTTTTCTGGAAATGCTCTTACATATCCAAATTTTGGAAATGTATAATTAAAGAGAAGTTCAATTGTACACAGTAAAGTTTGTAAAGATCCGGGGCAGTGTCTATTGGGGCTGCCTTCCCCAAATAAAGGATTAAAAGGTAAAAAACCTGAGCTGACCAACAAACTTTTACTTCTAGGTAGGAAATTCTTTCTGCAAAATTGGATTTATGATAAATCTCCTACAGTGACTCAATGGTACAAAGAAATATTTGGAATAATTCCTATAGAAAGTTTAAGTGCAAAATTAAGTGGCAAAACTGAAAGCTTTAAAACCCTTTGGCAGCCCCTGATAGATTATCTACCCAGCGATCTACGATCGAATATACTTAAAGGAGAATTTATATTAAATTGGAAATAATACCTGATATTTTTTTACACATTTTTTGTTGTTTTTTTTGTCTTGTTTTGTTTGTTTGTTTTTTGCGTGTTTGCTTGTCTGTTTGGTTGTTTGTTTAGTTCTACACATTTAGTTTGTATTATGTTCTTGTCATTAAAATTAATAAAGAGAATTTTTAAAAAAAAGAAAGAAAAGAAAGCACTGCATACATTTTCATTGCTACGTAGATAATACCCAGCTATATTTATCTGCAAAGCCAGATCAGCTGGATCTGAACCATTCCTTAGTTATGCTGCAATAGGTTTAGGCTGAAGAGGAGCATTTCTTCTCCACTCCCATCTATTCCCTCTAAATGTTTTTATACAATACTAAAAGTCTCGAGCCATTCACCATTTCTTTATATTTTGCTAGAAAATAGAATGAGTAACCTCCTTCAAGTTCATGGGGACAAAAAAAAAAAAAAAAAGTTAATGGGGACCCACATCTCTGAAGACCTCACCTGGTCTGCCAACACAGCAGAACTGATAAAAAAGGCCCAGCAGAGACTCCATTTCCTGCAAGTCCTTTGGAGGAACCACGTGGAGTTCAACCTGCTGCCATTAGTCTCACAAGGGCAGGACAAACGGGCTGAGAAATAGATTTTACCCCTGGGCCATCAGACTCTTGAACATTATACAATAACAAACAACAGTAGCTTCACTGAGTCACTGCTAACTTCTTCTGACTACCTCACTGGTCACAGTGCACTGCTCAGTGTTTGACCAGTCATAGACGACTATTTACCATAATTACCCAGCATATTTATTTATTTCACTCAACCCTATGCTATTTTAGTACATCCACTATAATATCTGGTACATACATTCTCTGTGCAAGAACTGACATTTGTGCAGTATTTGGTATATTTTGTGTATATGTTATATTTATTTATGTCCTTTAAGTCCTTGCTCTCTTTTATATTTATACTCTTGCTCTTTGTAGTATGGATATACTGGTTTTACAGTATTTTTTCCCATCTTCTTGTTTTGGTTTTACAAAGAAAAGGAACTGAACTGTGGCAGCTGATACATTTTTGTCATACGCCATGTTGATGACAATAAAAGCTTTCTATTCTATTATAAAATAGGAAAGAGGTACAGAGATATACTGAAATGTGCAAATATGTAAATATAATACATAAGGCAAAAACAGAGTTAGTACAGTTATAATGAATTTGAATCTGAGTATTCGGTACACAGCCTGAACGTTCTCAGGCAGCTTTCTTGCAATTTCTTTGAATATTCTTCAGGAATAATTCCCCAGGGTTCTTGAAGGACATTCAAAACTCTTCTTTGGTTACCGTTTGTTCCAATCTCAAGTCAAGATGATCCCACACTGCTTTAATAATATTGATGTCCGGGCTCTGGGGAGGCCAATCCAAGTGTTCCATTGTGTTCCTCTATCCAGGTATGCTTTTGCTGCACTGGCAGCAAAAATGAAGCTGTTTCCAATCAGATACTTAACAGATGGCACTGCATGGTGGATCAAAAGCTGACAGTATTTTTCTTCATTCATAATTTCATCAATTTTGACAAGAGCTTGAACACCACTGGCTGAAATGCAGTACCAAACAATGAAAGCGCCTCCACCATGTTTTACAGATGGCTGTAGACCAGGGGTCTCAAACTCAAATGACCTGTGGGCCACTGCTGGTTCTGCCATCTCAGTGGAGAACTCAAAGAAGGTAAAAGTAGCAGGTTGAATAAATGTTGAATTCAGTGAATGAATCTCAGCATCAGCAGCTTTGATTCAAACTCATCTCTGCTACACTGATGCAACCTGTAACTCTGACCATGAACACAGCTTCTGTGCACCAGTCCAACACAGAGCTTTACTTTAAATACAGTACAGCAAACTGACCTGTTTTCATACAACCTTTGAATTACATAAAGTTAGCATACCTCCATTTGCTTTGCAGTCCTGGCCTTTAAATCTACCCTCTCTTCTTCCTCTCCTGTCCTTTCTTACATCTTTCTCCTTTAAGTGAACTTCTCCCTGTTTCTTTTCTCTCCCTGAAAGACAGCAGCTCTTCTTTTAGCTAGCAGATAGACTGTGTGACAAACTGTAGACACTTTGTGTGTTTGCTGATATTTGTTGAGCATTTAGAAATGTTACTCCCTTTATTTTTGCTAGCTAAGATGCTGAAGTACCGCGAGCACAACTATGGACATCTGCCCTCGGTCCTGTCCACTGTAACTACTGACTATAGCGCTATAAATGATACATAAATTATATGGGTTTGACTCTTTAATCTCTTTGTATAAGCCCCGGTGATGGAGGATACACCAGTACAATTGTCTCTTATGTGTCATTGTTCCGCTATTTAGGCTCAGATCGGTTTGATGTTTGATGGCGAGAGTTTGACCGGAAAAGCAAACTTTTCTCAGATGTGTTAAACCTAGAGTAACGAGTCTGTTTCAAAATGTAAGGAGTAGAAAGTACAGATATTTGTGTAAAATTGTAGGGAGAAAAAGTACAAAGTAGTCAGAAAACTCTGACAGTGCATATTAATCCATTTTTTGCATTTAAATTTATTTTGCAAATAAATCGTCCTCATAAAACACACTGTGAAAAAAATTAAGTCAACATCAAGCAATGATGTTTTGCACTATAAGCTCACATGTTGCTAAATGCAGCGCCTTGATTGGTTTGATGTTTGCCTGTGAAAGTCGGAAAAATCGAACTTGATCTGAAAAAAAAAAAAATAGCTGCAAATTCGTCCTGTGACAGGACGCAGTTGCTGTCAACAACTGCATTAAGAACAGGTGAGTCCAAAAAATATTTTTAACACACGAAACACATATCATGGCATGGGAACCAGTCTGACTGAGACTTTTGACACCAATTTGCAGGCTGGAAGCGGGGGGGGGGGAGTGGCCCATGGGCCGGGAGTCTTATTTTTAAGGGAATGACTTTCAGATGTTAATCCGCTATTGATAGAACTTAAGCCTGCCACTTCTTATTTTGTCCCCAACTTGTACGGTTTCCTCAAAGTGTTTATGGACATAGTAAACAAGATAAGCCAAATCACCTTGTTGGTGTAAAAATATGCCTGTCACACTGTGTTATCGTTGGCATTTTTTCATAGATTCAGCTAAAGAAACGGGAACAAATATTTGTCTTTGTGACAAAGATACAATTTAAAATTGCTTCTTTATGAAGATTTTGGTTATGTGTAGAGCCAACACTCATTCATCCCTTGAGCTGGGTGTCTGTTTTATACTTGAATGCTTCATTGGTCAGTCGTTCTTCGAAATATATCATTAAAAACATTTTAACTTAGTAAACAAACAATAAAACAAAGTAAAATTTCTAAGGTGGCAGAGACAGGCAGACAAGCAAAAGGTTGATAGATAATCGGGGTTCTAACTCCAACAGTATTACTAAAACTGGTAACAAATAATCATGTCCGTCCAGCGTGTTAGAATACCTGTATGAAGGCAGAGACTGTGGCCCGAAGGTGGGTAGTAGAGTCTCCAGTCCGGGCCAGCAGGTTAGGAAAGGTCTGCTCCAAGCAGTGGGCCACTTCAGCCTGGCCTAGCCCTAGACCTGGGATCAGCTGGCTTAGCATTAGCCGCAACAGCTTCAGCGAGGCATAGAGAACCTAAAGCAAGACCCATTTGGTATTACATTTTTTTTAAAAACTGGTAGTTTTCCAAGATTGTGATGTTTAGCTTGAGCTAGCATGTAAAGAGTGGCAGTCATTAATTATGAACAGTGGATGCTTGTTGGATTTTTTTTCTTCTTTTTTTTTAAAACATGTTAAAAAGCTCACAGACAATGATGCTAGAATCCTCATGCAGAAGGAGAAAAGCCACAAATGAAGGCTGTAATAAACCTACAGGTTACTCCAAACTAAACTTGTCAACAGAAAAGCACTGGCAGAGTAAAGGTAGAGCAAGGTTAAATTTAAAGTTAATTTTGACAAGCTAAAGGCAGTAAATATATGTTAAATCAATAAATACTCAGTATGAGATAAGAAATAGAAAGTCTGGCTGTTTTATATTATGCACTTCAGTATGTACTCCAGTAAACAAGTCAATGTTGGAGGACATATTTTTGATAAATTCTTTTTTTAACTCAGTAAGCTGAAGGAAGGATTACAGTTAACTGGTCGGGTTAAACTCAAACAAATCAAAGGATGAGGATCTAATTGCTGCTCCTATATTTGTAATTTATCACTTGCAACAGGTAAAATTACAAAAGTAGAAATGAAACACAGGTTCTCCCAATTATTAAAAAGGAGGTGACCCTAATGACCTAAATAATCGGAATCCCATGTCAAAAATATCCTGCCTATCAAAAACCTTGAGTCCCTCATAAGTGAGACTGTATCTGGAATCACATTACAGTTTACAGTCAGAACAGTCACAATTTAAAACATGCCACAGTACAACAAACCTCATTAATCATCAGTATTGTGCTCTACTTTTCATGGAATTATCATAAGCATTTGATTTCATAGATCATGGCATTCTGGTTAAAACTCTGTGCTCAATCAGTTTAGGTGAACAGTCCATTAATTGTTTTTATGACAATCTTCCTGACAGAACTTGGGAGTCTACAGATTTCTCAGGTCAAGTCCAATAACCTTTACTGTTGGTGTTCCACAGGGATCTATTCTTGGACCTCTTTTATTTAACCCATACACAAACAATACTATCGCTGCCATGCAAAAATGTAGTGTATGTTTATACAGATGACACTATTTAATATGTCGCTGGTACTTACCTTGATCTGACCACTGCAAAACTACAGTCTGATTTTGATACACTTCCTCATCTCTCATCAAACATAAGCTGGACGAGCTGAGCTGAGTCTGAACACTACTAAAACTAGGTGTGATCTATTCACAAGGTTACCTAAAAGTATGGAGCCTTTGGTCCATATTCAAACCCTTCATCGTCAGAAATACTTAGGACTCTGTCTGGATTTTAAACTCACTTTTAAGAGCCATGTGAAATTAGATTTAGATTAGATGTATAGAAACAAGTCATGTTTCTTTTTTATTCAGTTTCACTTCTCTTTTAAATCATTGTATAATTGTTTTACATCAAGCTTTACAAAAAAGATTGCCTGATTTGCTTGAATTTAAGTGTAGAAAAGTCAGGTCACAGGGATTCTAAAATTATTCACAGCTGGACAAGCTGGATTTAAATGATTTGCTGCCTATAAATGGAACGAGTTACAAAAACATGAAGCTACAGGCTTTGAGTTCACTAGAACATTTTTGCTTTTCACAACATGTGTAACGTGACTTTGTAATAATATATGTCTGTCTGTTGGAAAACCTGTCTATATACTTTTAAACTGAAGGTCTCAGTCTCAATGAGACAACCCACTTACAGAAAGGACTTAAAATAAAAATGCAAGACAAAACATACAAATAAAAATAAACAGTCACTATGGAAACATCCTTACGTGGTGCTTCATCACAGCTCACACACACACAACACAATGTCTTAGAATTACACATTTTTAACTCCCTGATCACTTCAACATTCCAGACTATATCTGAAATTTTAAAGTAATTTTTATTTCATCTTGATTCCTTTCCTTTTTTGCACTGGTGGATTTGGTTAGCCACTGCATCCAGCTAAACCCTGTTGACAACTGCTGAAAGTTTTTTTTTTTTAGATTGAATAAAATCTTGATTAATTTGACAAGATTGAAAGTAAAGCCACTATATATGACAGCCAGCAAAATTCATAGCATTGCTTCCATGGCACTCCAGCTCATTCTTTTAGCAAAAAGTAAAGGTTCTTCCTACATCAGTAAAACGGCCCTTACAAAATTTCTGCAGCAACTACCAAAGGTTAGATTCATACCCCGGATATAATGATACTGAATAGAGACCAAGCATGTTAAGCGTAAATTTAACAGAGTGTATTTAACATGACTATCTGAAGCGCATTTATAAAGGAGTATTTTAACTAGTTAAGATCTTAATGGAGTATTCTGTGCATCAAAGCAACAAGGAAAATAAGTCACAAGAATTACTGCAGGTAAGCTCTTTTCATTACCGTACCATGCAGGTGACTTCAGAAGGACTACAAGGCCATCGTTGTCAACACTGTTTGCTTAAAGAAGCCAGCTTTGGGATAGAGAACTGAGGTTACATGTGGTACAGGGGCAACATTGTTTAGGGAGTGCATGTATAAATGGGTGCTTATGTTTTAACAACATAGATGTTAGTACTGTTTGAAACCTATCTAGTGTGTGCTAATTGGGCTGATTTTCAAATAAAGACAAATTTCTTCTGAGCAAGTGACTCACAGCCTTGACTTTATCCAAGAGGGCCTTCTTGATGAGGAAAACAGCAGCTCTCATCATGTTCCTCAGCTCTTCCTTTGGGGTTGTGGGAGAAACCTCCAAAAGCTTCTTGCACACAGACAGTAGAGCATCCTCTCTGTAGCGCCAGGCTTTCGAATATGCCCCAGCCACCTGGGTGTGAAGGGCAGTAGATTCACCAAGGAGTGGAAAATATACAAAACATATTAGTTACACAGGCAATGCAGCATATTTAAAAGGAGACCGGTAGATGCATGTAGTCAAAATACTACAAAATACATACAGTACCATTCATATGAATGGGTGAGTGTGTCTGAAAAACACTGAAAACAAACCTTTTGCAGGAAATGCCAGCCATTTTTTGCATGTTCATTCTTATAATAAGCCAACAGTTAGTTGAGTTTCCTCTTAAATATGCACTGCTATTTCTCTCACTGGGTTATTTAACGTTCATCCAAATGACCAAAGCCTACTTACTGTACACTAGATGCTGACAGGTTGTATCTTTACACTGACAGAAAGAAAGTAAAGCAGTCCAATAATGTAAAATAACATGACACTCTGGGTTGGTTTTCCTTCTGTCCTCCTCAGTTTTTTTAAATGCACTGTGACTGACTTTATACATCCACTGTGATCTTGAAACCAGTTAAACAACAACTGACAAAGACAACTTTACTTTACACACACACACACATACAATAATATCATCAGCATACTTACTTTTTTTTAAACTACTTTTGTTAATTTTGGTCTACGTACCCAAGCATAATAGCCATCTTTGTTTGCCAAAATTGTTAGAAAATAGAGGCAACTGATTTGTGTCAAAAAAAATGGTCAGTACCTTTACTAACACAGAGCAATTGTGCTTATGACTGTAGTCACCCCCAATGGCCCATTCTGACCCTGATATGTAGGAATGTACACGCAGCAGAAAGTAACAGCCATAGTTGGCTTAGCTGGCTGTTTGTTTTCACTTTTACATTTTCTTACCAAGCTTTCTCCAAAGACCTCTATTGGAAGACCAGCCTCTCTCTGGACCTTCTCTGTCAGGGGTTCCAGCTCGCCACTCATTTCAGAGCTCTGTGGAGTCCTTTGCACTTCTGATTTAGGAGAGTACTCCTCTGCAGGGTTCTGGGTGGCCTCCAGTGGCCAATCTTTCCTCTGAAGAGCTGGCAGCGGCCTCTCGTCATAAGGCACACTGTTAACCTGTCACCGGAAGAAACCAGAAACTGAAAAAAATACTGACAGTACATTTGGAAGAAAATATAACTTTCATGTTTTTTTTAATCTCCTTACTGCAGTGTTTTCACTTTGGTATACTATATATGATTCAGCATAAAAATTGTAGGTACAGTTTTGGTAAAACTAATCTACATTTTCCATCCTGAGAACCACATCCATTCCTTTGAAAAACTGATCACCTGTGTCCTAACTCTCACTGAAAAGGTAAATCTTTCAACATCAAGATGACAATGAATGTTGTACCCTCTTTATACAAGTCAAACTTCCAGCCAGCCAAGCAGAGTACTGTCTCCCGTGCCTGGAGCCAACTGGCACACTGCTGCCTAGTGCAAGGCTCAAAGCTCTGCTTTGAGGCCAGGTTGGGAGCCGCTAGAGTCAGCCAACTGTTGCACGCCTTTAATTAAATAGTGAAACCCAAACCTGCACCAGGGCTACTCTTAGTAGGTGGTGAGTAAAGCACAAAAGACCCCACTGGTCATAATCTCCCGTGTGCCCTGGGTTTCAACACTACACAGGAGACTTGTTCTTAAGGTGCTTTGGTGTGCTTGACTATTTTTTACAATAATACAGGAATTCATGCAACCAGAACAAGGTGTGCAACTGTCGACAACTGGATCAATAAAAATGCTCTGGGTTTATCATCACTGAAGATCTCATTGAGTCATCATTAAATAAGGTTTGGACAAGCTGCTACTGTTTTAAGTTTGAGATGGACATATTTCGTGCTACATCAATGCCATAATATGTAAACACATTTGATAAAGGAAGGTGCTTACATCGATCTTGGGTACAGCAGCAGGGGTGCAAGGTGTGTCAGGTTGGCTGCTCGGATTGCCCATGATGGTTTCTTCCGCTGATTGTTGAGTTTGATGAACGTTTGTTTTTTTCCCCTTCCTGAATGTGTCTGTGGCCACAAGAGGCTTGGTAGGGACTGAAGAACGACCCGGAGAAGACAGATCAGGAGGATACTGGGCCAGGGTTGATTCTGGTGCCCTCGTGATCTGGTGACATGGAAAGAGTTTAGTTTAGAAAGAACGAGTCATGAACAACACATGATTTTTCTACACATATATATTCATAACTTCTCATCTCATTAAACAATTACACTTTGGAATTGATTCTGTTACAGCCCCGTCCCCACCCCTCTATTACCATGCCAGTAGCTGTTGGCCTACCATTGATATATCCAGCAGGTTGCATACTTCCAGCTGCTGGTACACACTTTTCCTGTACTCCTCCATCAGCTCCTTCTTCTGTCTGGCCAGGTCATAGTCTTCCTTTTCGATCGCGCATCGCTTCTCCACATCATATCTAGCCAAACGCTCTCCCACCTGGAAGTGCCAAGGATAAGGAGAGAGAAAAATCAGCCCTACAGGTAGACAGTGAATCTACACAGCAAGCTTGAACGGATGAGAACAATTTACGAGACTCGTGGTGTTTCAGATTTATGTCAATTTGCACCTTTGTTGACAGCAAGTCTATATATTGTTTGCTGTGAGCATTTTTTTTCTCCTAGCTCTGCTGACAGCTCAAATGACAATTTTCTGTCTTGTAAAGCAGCAGGTGACAGATTTACTGCGCTTTAAACCATAAGTCATTATTAAACAGATTTTGTATTTATAGTATATAGGAGGCTCTTTCTGTCCTGCTCTTTCATAGAGTTGTGTCTGTTTCTGACCTAGTGGGTCTTTACTTATGTGTCTTATTTGTTTAAAAAAAATAATTTAGCGAGATGATTCCAGTTTAATTCAACTTTGTTTTATTTTTATGTAACAGTACCACTGCAGTTACAAAAGCACTTTTCATACACAAACTCCTGATAATCTAGTGTGAATCAGGCGGGGAGTTTGTACAAAGCTGACCTTTCTCATATGAACCACACAACTGGAGAGAGTCCAGGTCAGACACTCTCACTACCGGAATGACTCCACTTTGATTAGCTGAGGGATCTAACTAGACAGAGCATGCAGAAGGCAGCGGACATGACAGCCACTGAATTCACTGGAAAGTTACCAGTGTTGTTCTCTCATGCATACAAATCACACACATGATAAGCACTTTTCATCAGGGTCTTGGCAGGTTGAAGACCCTTTTATTGTCCATTCTGATGGTATCCCAAAATTGTGTTCTGACATGCACCTCCATGAGGTGAGAAGACCAGGGTATGTGTGTAAAATGTGTGTAAAATAAACAGCTTTCAGGCTGCCATACTGATACAATATTTACCATCCCAAATTTCATATATGTGAACTAATACTTTCAGTTTTTATTTATTTTTCTTATTTTTCAATTATATAATCTCTAGGTGACAGCTGACCATTGGTTAGAGAGTGGAGGCACCTACTTTAAACTGGGACACCTACAGCAAATTTTACTGTAGTGCCAGTCCTTCCTTGTGAACAGGGAAGCAGGGGAGCTGCATTTGCCTTGCACCCCAGTTTCCACTCAGCTGGGGTGTAACACAAATACACAATCAGAATCTGTCTTAATCATCAGCTGGTTTACAATGTGTTTATTGGATTGAATGCTTTTTTGGTTGCTGTTGTTAGTTAGTTTGTTTTTTTAATAAACATCAGGAAGAATAAATGATTAACTGTACTGATGTCTCCTGATAACAAACAAAACTACAAAAATCCTAATTCAAATGAACATGAACAGGATTCAAACTTGTGTGTGTGTGTGTGTATATATATATTATATATATATATATAAAGTAAAACCACAGCTAAAACAATAAGAACCAACATCTTAGACTGAGTTAAGGGAGATCATTCCATAGTTTTGAGGCACTGACTGAAAAAGCACGGCCACCTCTCATCTTCCTTTTTGTCTTTGGGATAACTAACAGTGACAGATCAGATGCTAAATGTAATTGGGCTGTGAAAGACATACAGCAAGCCAATACCCCACATTCAATCCTGCTTCTCTTTGTCATGTATGTCTCTGCATTTTCAGGTATCATGTGACTGCATAAACTATTCTATGATATCCTGAGGGTGCGGTGACAAGGGATTTACATCATGACTACATTGGCAACCACTCTGTCCATGATGCTTTTACGCCATGCTAAAAAGGTGTGTGTGTGTGTGTGTGTGTTATCCAGTTACAGAATGGCTTGTGGTTGGAGATGGGAGAGAAAACATCCAAGAACCCTCACTGCAGCTGTCAAGCTTATTAAGAATTCATGGTCTGCATGGTAACGTTTTACACAAAGGAGGTCAGCAACAGGAATCTCAACAATGTTTAACAACCACTGTTACAAGTAGTAGTGAAATAACTAGATATCTGTGAAAAACATGGCTCAAGTGAGTCCAGAATAAAACTGAATTCCAGCAAAAGAGATGCTGGCATTGCATGGAAAATCCTGTTGCTGGAAATAGATGCTGTCATAAGGCGGGGTATTTAGCATATATTTGCTTGTCCATCTGTGCACCTACATCTGCCATCACATACTACAAGTGTGCGCTAACAAATACGCACTGCCCAAATCCAGTTTACACTAGAATTCAGATGCCACAGCTCCATGTATGATAGGGTGCATATTCTGCTCCCTAGCAGCGACAGTACCTTCTGCAGGTCAGCAATGGCCTGCTTCAAATTCTTGGCTTCCTCATAATTCTCTTGCTGGACCATGTCGTGCTTCTTTTGATCCAGGAAACGAATGATGTGGGCAACTTCGGGGTCCTGATACATATCAAAGGCCAGATCATCCAAAGGGGAGATAGACTCACATTTGCTGAGTGAAAACAGGGCAGAAAGAAAAATTAATTATATGGCTTGATACACTTATCTTATTGAAACTGAGATGATTTCAGGGTATTATCTGTTAACTGTGCAATTCTCCACCAACCCCCCAAGTGATGTTTCACCTCTGGGTGAAATATCGCTTGGGGGTGGATATTAAAAAAACATATATATTCCAAAATGTGTTTTTTATTTGCACGAGCCACCACCTGCATCGTCTTCTAATGCACGTGACATTAAGTGCCTGATTGGTTGGCTTCCAGACTAAATGACTTTGTTACACAATGTTATTGTCACAAGAGAAAGAAACCAGGGTTCAATGACTTAGCCTCACCCCATGAAGGTCGAATCCAAGGCAGCCTCCAGCTGGGTACTGTTGAGGTAGTGTTCGATCAGCTGCTCTCTGCTTGGCTGGGGGTAAACAGATGGACAAATTACACACACGTGCATACTGTATGCACTTGTGTTACTGTGTTCAGGAAGACATGACTTTTAATCCCATTACCTTATCCTAAAACTAATCATCACACTGCCTCTTTAAAACATGTTGATCAAACAAAATGACTTCCCCGGCAACCACCTGGATCTTGCAACTGTAGTAAGATGAGAACACTCACAGACACACACAAGCTTGCTATAAACACCCTCGAGGCTATGGGTATATGGAGACTAACAGTAAACATTATCACTGAATGAACAGATAAAATTTACCACTGATGACATCATTCTCACTCATAGCTAAATTCAGCAGGATAGGAGGTAAACATTTTCTCAGAAGGATCTCTACCTGTTGGTCTTGACATTCATGTGCACTCTATTCATACAGTCTGTTGTTATTATGCCTTAAACAGGAAAATAAATTATATTCAAGGAGAAAAAGACATCCAAGTATGTTTTTAAATTTTTTTCACTATCTTAGCATTAGTGGTCTTTATAGTAGAGATGTGTTTTTAGTGAAAAGTTGTTGAGAATAATTAACAAAACACACTGTTACCAGTTTAACTGGACCCATTTCTTTTGATCGCTATGTTTTGTGCATCTAAGCAACACCAGTCTTTGCTGTTGAAACTGGGCTATCGTTCGATTAAACCCTGCGCACACTGCAGACATAAACCCACTGACTTACTACCCACATGACTAGATGAAAACACCTCTCCCCCTCCCCTTTGTAATTTGGGTTAAATGACTCTTTATGAAGTGTGTTTATCGCACAACCCCCCCTCCCCCAAAAAAACAAAAAAAACAAAAAACAAAACAGGACAAGAGCACCTCCTAGTGGGGCAATATATCCCCCTTGCACTGTATCAACCTCCTTTCTTATCACATGAAAAACAACGATTTCATAATTATGAGACCCTGACTACCTACTACCTATCTGCCCATGAAGTTTGGCAAGTGTGGGCCGGATGGTTCTCAAGTTGCAGAGTTGTGCCTGCATAATACATGATGAGCATATTAAAAAATAAATTAATTTTTTTTTAAAAAGTCTCCTTCTTGTCTGATATAGGATTCTAGCTGGTTGACAATTCTGGCTCTTCACATTTTTTTGGTTTCATGAAAATGTTTTCAACTGGCAAAAGGTCTGAACTAATTTAGTACAGAGCTATGCTGTATACTGTAATAGATACAGTATGTGGTTTAATCATTGTGTTGATGAAATCTTGGTGAAGTACGGAAAACCTTCCCTGAAAAAGACACCATATGGATGGATGCATGTGTTGCTCTAAGATCACAGCCATCTAATATTGATTTTCAGCCTCTGAAACTGTTCCACAATTTTTAGATGCAGTTTTTTGCAGATGGGGTATAAAATGAAAATCTTGGACGGGCAGAGGTTCACCAGTCATTTTACTGAATTATTGCCAATTGACCTAATCAGTTGCAAAATTTTCCTCCAGCTGTTTCTTCCTATATTTCCACCTTTTTTGGGGGGGCCACCATCCCAACTTCTTGGGATGTGTTGCTGTCGTCAATTTCAAAATGTTCTTTTTCTCAGTTTAAAAATTTGATATCTTTCCTACATCCTATTGCAAATAAAATATGGGTTTGGAAATCATTAGATTCTGGTTTTTCTTTATATTTTACAACCCTACATCAGTTACTACCATTTATTTCCTACTAGGAAAAAAGAGTTAACCCAAATTAAATTTAAGAATATTGCTGACGAAACACACAGACAACCAAAAGCACAGGTAAAAGAAAAAAAAATCTCTCTCTCAATAGATAGATAGATAGACAGTATTGTAGATGCTGGCTCATTGGTAGATTGTTATAGCGCAATGGACACTGCATAAAACTGAGCCATTGTTAATGTTATTAGTAGCAACTGCATTTCTCTCTGTATCCACACTACAGTGTCCCCTCCATAACTTCCACCCATAGAGCAGATATAGGAGAACAAGATCTAACTGACCCTCTAGGCAAGATCACTGCTGTGATGGAAGTGCTCAGAGTCAGATTAGTGGACTAACAATGCAAAGCTTGTTCACTGGAATCTGTGCGAGTGTGTGTTCATGTTTTTGTGTGTGTTAAGGTCTTCTCACTCCTCCAGGAGCTGTCCATCTGCAGGACTATTTGATTACACTGTCTAACTAAAGGCTGCCTGTTTGATTACATACTGGCCTACCTTTGTGTCTCATTACTAGACGCCTGACACATATATACACACCTACGCCCAAACATACACACACACACACACCACTGAGGTAAACACGTGTGCATCCACCGCATATAATCCTGTAGTACAACAGCAACATAAAATGCTATAACCTGAAAGTAAAGTGAATCAGCAACTAAAATTACTGACTTGATACTTAATAAATCAATCAATCAATTTTTGCACAGATTAAAACAATAACAAGAGGAAAAACTGAAGTTTTCAAACTCAGTTTATTCTTTTATTAATTTCTGTGAATGAGAAATGAATTGTAAACAATATGGGAGAAACACTCGACCAGTTCTGTTTGACAGACATGTTTTAATAGTTGGTTCAGTGTAAGTGGACATATGATGAGACATGAAGCCTGTTCTGAGTGACTGTTGAGCAATGTCTCACAGAATCAAAGCACAACATCACCACCTACTGCTGTGGGGATTAACTTCAGTGATGGGTGAGAAGAGTGCTCACTTACTATTGTGTTAAAAGCATTGCCATCCAAAGCATCTCCCAGAACATTAATGGCAACCAAACCAACCTGAAATCATAAACAGATGATGATGATGATGGTGAGCTAGCTGAAGGAACCAGAACTGGGAGAGCAAATCAGAAATCAGCGCATGTAATAAATGAGTAGGTGCATGGGAAGGTAATAAAGGACCCATCTGATCACAGTTTAAGGTGCAAAACTAGAGATACTTGGAGTTTAAACAAAAAAAATTAGTAGTTTAAAAAAAAAAATCCAATGAAACACCAACAAAGAACTTATCCTCACATTTACAAGAAAATTTAACTGGGTGACATGATTAATCCTGATTAATCCAAAATTACTGAAGCTTATTTTACCCCCTCTGGACCATCTTGTAGCCACAGAAAATTCACTGTATACATCAAATGTATATGAATCTGTTGGAGAAAGCAGGCCTGAGTAAATGCACATTCTGTGTTACATAAAAACTACTTTCCAACTGTTTGTGGAAATTACTGACCCTGACCTGAAAATCAAACAATATATTTGGTTTGTGTGATCAACACTAAAAGGGACAAAATAAGCTCATTTAAAATCCCTTGGACAGATTATCCAAACTGGAAATAATGACTTTTCTTTCTTTTCTTTCTCTTCTTTCTTTCTTTTCTTTCCTTCTCATACTAATCAATTACAGTTAAAACCCATTAAAAGTTCTACAACACTCCCATTTTGCCAGTTTTTAATAACACTTATGCATTTCCAAGTTTAATAAATAACTTAAAAATTGGTACAAAGGTAAGCTGTAAAAGTCCAGGCTTTAAAAAATTAATAAATAAAATCTATCGGTTTTATAGAAAACAGGCTTCTTCAGAGATAGCATGAGAAGAAAACTAAATGATTCAAATTGTGTATTAATGTTCAGTTTTTTAGTTCAGACATCACACTATATAAATTTCAATAAGAAATGTAAAAAATTAGGGTGTTTAGTAAATAAAGCTTGTGAAGGACAGAATATGAGTGGCAACGTGATACTGGCTAGTTTATTCTCTCGAGTGCCTAATTAACAGCATTCATAAAAACACATACCTCAATCCTTCTCAGACTACATAAATGGCTTAAAAGATAACTTATTGGCCACAGAGATTTATTACCATCTTAGAGTACCTGATCATAGGAATTGTAATGGTTGACGTAGTTCTTGTGGAAGCTTATTCTCAGATATGTTCCAATGGCATCTACATGGACTGACTTCAGCTCCCGAGCTTTGAAACCTGTCTTCTCATTGTCCGACAAAGACACATACCTGGTGTGAGAGTAAAGTGTTGTTACTCTAGGTTCAAATTCACATAAATGACATTTACAAGGGTTAAAATGATTATTAAACATTACAAAAGGGTGTGGAATTTAAGCCTGGCTAAGTCTGCAGTCTCACCCAAGTCTGCGAAGCTGCCCGAGGAACCCTGGAGAGCTGGTTTCAGGGAGAGTGTCACTAATATGGAACTCAACCTTGGATGGGATCATGTACTGGTGAGCCAGCAGCTGCAGCTTCCTTACCCTACTTCTTTCCACCAGCTGGAGCGTGATGTGCTGAGGGTAGGAGCACAGCCTGCAGAAAAATTGATTAACACGTGCTTATTTAGGATGAAAGGAAAAAATGTACTGGCCTTCTAAAAAAAAAAAAAAACATTTTTTTTTTTAAATGAGAAGACCCCCTGCATACTAGATGTAATATTAAGTTTACTGATTTAAGAGAGGAACATTTTAGAATAGTAAGCCAGTTCAGTGGTCTTGAATTTCACAGGAAATGTTCTCTTAACTACATTTTGATAACAGCCAGTATTTAAATTTTCCAGCTTATAGAGGAAGTAAAAATGTGTCTATTGTTTTAAGGTATTCTTTACTGTACCTGCTGGATCTCCAGCCATTGACTGTAGGTGCGTGCACCATGAGCTCCTTAGCACTGAAGTTGTCCTCATGACTGGAAGAGTTGACCACAGTAAATCCTATCTTCCTGGGCATCCCTCTGATGGACACTGATAAAACAAAAAATGAAATGTTATTATGGTTTATATTTGGTATTTAAAACAGACATGTAAGACATGTGAATACAAACATGAGTGATTCCACAGTTTTTGGTTTTTATTGTTACATGTCTGGGGCAGCACAGTGGTTCAGTGGTTAGCACTGTTGCCTCACTGCAAGAAAGTCCTTGGTTCAAATCTACCAGCTGGCTGAAGCCTTTCTGTGACGAGCTGTGGGCTACAGGTGTAAATGGTTGCAGACCCTTTTAAAAAAATATATGAACTATCATGCAAAAGGCATGGACACATTGTTTGAGTAGAGCAGAGAACCCCTTCTTGCTGACTGGAACCATTTCAATGGGGTAGGTGTGTTCCAGCTGTTTTCATGTTAACTGGTGAGGCATTCTTCACTCTCCATTTTCCAGGTGCTGCATCCACAGATTCAGCATTTTCAATGAGACGTCACACTCACCAGTTCATACTAAATGCATGTCTGTCTCATTATAATTGCGACATTACAAAAAATGCTTTGGTCAAAAATAGATTTAATGAAGCTAATTGATCAAATCTGTACCTCAGTAATATAGTTCCCAGATAGGCACCTTTCTTAATGTGCCACCAATCCACTCAAACAAGAGCCTTTCCCTTTTATATGCATTATTATGTCAGCCTGTTAAGATGATGATGATGTTTAGGAAAAGGCCGAGAAAAAGCACCACATATGCAATGTTTGCTTTGAGAGCGTTGATGGAAAAGTATAGAGAAGGTGCACTTTGTCTTCGTGGATCTAGAGAAAGCATATGATAGGGTGCCAAGAAAGGAACTGTGGTACCACATGAGGAAGTCAGGCATGGCAGAGAAGTATGTGAGGGACAAGTATGAGGACAGCAAGACAGTGGTGAGCTGTTACAGTCGGGTTCAAGGCGGGGGTGGAAGATGAGTTTCAGGGGTAATTTGTGACAGAAAGATAGAAGTAAGACTGATTTTTTTCCATTGGGAGTTACCAGGATGGACAGGATTAGAAATGAGTACATTAGTGATAGTCACAGTTTTACACAGGCAGGTGCCTTCTCAGTATAAGATAACACACGGCAATAGTCTGAATAAAATATGCAAGTGTGCTTCATCTTTCATGAGGTCCATTTGGCTGCTGGATTTGTACAGCTTGCATTCTGTGCCGTTCATGCTGGCAGCCATAGTCTGCTGTGTATCTCCACGTGCAGCTCTTTATCAACAGAAAACATGCCTGAACCTGTTTTCTGCCCTGTTAGTTTGCAGCTTTATGGGTGCTGATGTCTTTAACCATTGTTTACAAAAACAGGACATTTATTGTCCTGTATGTGTTCAGCTTTTGAAGGAAGATTCCGTGACTAGTCTGTTCGAATGTATTCAGAGATGATCTGCATAAAATGAAAATGAATACCTTTACCTTACTAAGTCAACAGAAGGTCATGTTTGTGGGTCACAATGTGGGCAGGTTGCAGGTTAAGCTGGTAGCCATTTTAGCCAACAGTCTGGGTCCTTTTTTTAATTTAAATGTTTTAAATTTAAAAAAAAAAACTTACTGTTGATTTACATGGTCTAAAGATAATGGTAATTAAAGTCACAACTAAAAACACGTCTTTTTAAACTTCAATTTTTCACTTCTAAAAGGTTCACAAATGTGACAAATCTGCAACTAGAATCAAATGTGAAATGTTGGCTCAAAATAACTTGACATCATTCATGAGAGATATGTCTGAGACATGCTTGACAGACTAATTAGTAATTTACAACAGTTTAAACATGGACACTTACTGGCACAACACCTGGCCTTCTGCTTCAGGCTCTGCGTGCACTGACATAAAGAGGAGTTTTGCACGCCTCTTGTGACTCTTCTTCCACACAAAATGATCCCTATCAGTGCTGCCTACTCCTATCAGAGACATTATCAGATCACGAAGATAAAATGGTGACATAATCTATAAAGAACATAGAAATTTAACATTAAAATGCAATACTGTTGCAAATAGAAGAAGAGAGATTAACGCTGCAGAAAATCAGTAATGTGTTAATCTAGTGCACAGAGCAATAAAATAAACATTTTAATCCATGTTAATTATTTTAACACTGAGTGTGCTGGTTATTTGCTGCTGGCTGCACACAGCATTGGGATAAAGTCACTGCGGCCCCTCAGCTGAATTCTGCTGACACAGTATAAGTTACTTTAGGTTACACAAATTCATACACTTTGGGAATGAAAAACATAAACACCCAGAAGTTACTGCAGTGCAATCTCAGTTCATTCCATTCACAGCAATTTAGTGCTTCTGCAGCAATCATGGTAGCCAGCATGCCAGCAAAGACACTGAGGAGACAGGTATACAGTGTATTCTGGTCAGGCTTTGGGAAGTGCCCCTCATGTCTCTTTGAAACTAAAAAGAGGTGTTTCATCAGCTTGTGCAGCTAATTTTAAAGCATGACCCAACTTGAAAATTGCAAAGCAAATGGAAACGTGCTGAGGATATTCTGTACTGACAGTCAGCTGTTCTGGTGTGTGGTTAATTGATCCACTTCTGCACCCAGAGAAAATGTCTCTGTTTGTCTACTGTTTTGTCTCCGCAATCTAAGGCGTCTAACTTTTTTTTAAAATTACTATTTAATAGCAAAGTGATTTGAGCTGAATGCTCTTGGTGTGTGCTCTGTTCCAGCAGTGTGAAAGATGCTTAGCATACATTTCCCCCAAATAAATGCAAGAAAATTCCAGTGACAATTCGATACACGTCCGATGCACCGCTGTAAACTTTACAGCTGGGATGCTTTCATGACATTAATGAAGTATGGATTAAAGCTGCGCATATGAAACATAATCCCCCAGCAAATCATCCATGCCGGACTTAACATGCTGTAAATAAAGAATCAGTGAAAAATTCTGATCTTGCTCTTTAGCACAAGTTACCATATGTGATTTATTCAGGTAAGAAGAGAGCCACCTTCGTGACTTTAAACTCGGCATATCTACCACATTAACGGGCCCAAGCTAAGCGTTAACTATCAGCCCACATTCCGTTGCTAACTACGGTAGTCCTACGTATATGTTTCCTAAGGGGACTTGAAGCGGCCAGAATCCGACAAATAGTCTGATAACAATTTTTCTTTGAGTCCAACATTTGTTAGTATAAATTCTGGCATAGACAGCGTTTTCCTGTGTGTATTTTTAAAGGTCTCTTACCACAAACATCACCGCAGTGTTGACAGCTTGTAGCCCCATTTCATCTCCATAACCACCGCTGACAACAACTACTGCGGACATGCCCAGTCATAATGTCGCGTCTTAGTCCAAATGAATTGTGGTCAATGTAGTTTTATCAGTAGCGCAGTCATAGCGTCGCGTGTTAGTCCAAATGAATTGTGGTCAATGTAGTTTTGTCAGTAACCTTGGTTTACTTATAATTCTATTTAGTCTTTTGCACATTCGGCTATATGTTTTTTTGTGTGTGCTTGGAGATCGTAGGACTTTCAGTACATTTATAAAAGTTTTCAGCGTTTTCAGAGCAGCAGTCAACGGAAAATTAATCTGACCTTCAGAATAAAGGCATAAAATGGCATTAGCTTCAAACTTTGTTTTTAATTATCTCAGAAATAATATAATGACCTCAAAGACAAAAATGATAAAGTAGTCTGAAACACACACTTCTCTGAATTGCTTAAAGTTACATTTTGATACATTTATTGCAGTTTTCGTCTACAGGCTCATATTTATGCAAAGGTATGCACTTAGTTTGAAATTTTTGAACGGAAGTCGCTGGCTTTACCACACTTGCATTTGTCTGGCAGCATGGATGACATGGGGAAATGGCCAGAAATAGAGAAAGCAGCAAAAGAGAAAAGGCGTGAGCTGGTCTTACAGGGGTCCGCTGTTGACCAGAGAATTTCCTCAGCCGGGGGAATTGACTCCTCCATCTACTCTCTGACACTGCTGAATTATCTGGAAGTTAGCCAGTGCCCGAGTCTGACAGAGATCCACGAGGACATCCAACATCTGACAAACCTCCAGAGCCTCATCCTGTGCAGAAACAAGCTTTCCTCCATCCCGAATGTCATCGGCAACCTCAAGTCTCTAAAGGTCCTAGACCTGTCAGTCAATAACCTTAAAGTGTTACCAGAGGGAGTCACTCAGTTAAAGGAGCTGAACACACTCAATGTGAGCTGTAACAATCTGGAGGTCCTGCCGGAGGGACTCTCTCAGTGCGCCAAGCTCTCCTCCATCAACATCTCCAGGAATCGCATCACCAGTTTTCCTGCTGATTTCTGCTCCGAGAAACTGGAGCTGCTCAGCACCGTGGTGGCCTCTGACAACTTAATCGAAGAGCTGAGCGGAGAGATTCACAACCTAGCTGCTCTGAAGGTAGGCTGAACTTCATTCACAGAAATGTTTGGTTTCTGCCAAAGAACATGCGTAAAACTGCCCTTTACGTGTGGTTCACCATAATAGGAATTATGTTCACCTGGGCATCAAATGTATGCCAAATTTAGGAAAGCACTTCATAAATTTGATGTATATAATAATATATAGTTTTAGGTTTCACAGTTTCCTATATGCTGCACTAAACTGAATAATTTTAAACCAGGTTCGTGAGCAGAAGATCAACTAATGTATGTGTGTCTGCAGTACAATCTTAAATTATGTTCCCATTTTACCTACATTATTTTGCCAAAAGTATTCACTCACCCATTCAGATGAATTCAGGTGTTCCAATCCCTTCCATGGCCACAGGTGTATCAAACCAAGCACCTAGGCATGCAGACTGCTTCTACAAACATTTGCGATAGAATGGGTCACTCTCAGCGTGGTACCATGATAGGATGCCACCTGTGCAACAAGTTAAGTCGTGGAAGCCATTGGGAACGACAGCAACTCGGCCATGAAGTGGTAGGCCACATAAAATCACAGAGTGGGGTCAGTACTGTGCAGAGGTCACCAACTTTCTGCAGAGTCAATCTCTACAGATCTCCAAACTTCATGTGGCCTTCAGATTAGCTCAAGAACAGTGTGCAGAGAGCTTCATGGAATGGGTTTCCATGGCCGAGCAGCTGCATCCAAGCCTTACATCACCAAGCACAATGCAAAGTGTCAGATGCAGTGGTGTAAAGCACAGCACCACTGGACTCTAGAACAGAGGAGACGTGTTCTCTGGAGTGACGAATCACACTTCTCCGTCTGGCAATCCAATGGATGAGTATTGGTTTGGCAGGGGTTGTTTTTCAGGAGTTGTGCTTCAGTGTGCACCTGTGCACAAACTGAGGACCATAAAGACATGGATGAGTGAGTTTGGTTTGGAAGAACTTGACTGGCCTGCACAGACTCCTGACCTCAAAAGTTCTCATAAACACTCCTAAATCTTGTGGAAAGACTTCCCAGAAGAGTTGAAGCTGTTATAGCTGCAAACATGATAAACCCTATGGATTAAGACTGGGATGTCACTCAAGTTCATATGCATGTGAAGGCAGACAAGTGAATACTTTTGGCAGTTTAGTGTATGTTACACTTTAGGGCTACTTGCTGCACTTTTACAGAGTGTCAACTCAGCTCTTGCACTTGGTTTTGTCTTCCTCATGCCTATCTTTTTCTAGGTCCTGGATCTCTCCAACAATAAGCTGAATGAAATTCCATCTGATCTGAGTGACTGCCCCAAGCTAAAGGAGATCAGCTTCAAAGGCAACAAGTTGAATGACAAACGTCTGGAGAAGATGGTCAACGGGTGCCAGACCAAGTCAATCTTGGATTACCTCAGAGGAAAAGGAAGGAGCAGACAAGGAGAAGACAGAGGTGATGCTGAAGGAGGACGTAGCACAGAGAAGAAAAAAAAGCAGCAACAGAGGAAGAAGAAGGAGAAGGTGGCAGATGAACAGGATGAGGTGGAAGAGCTCAACAAGATGGTGGTGAGAGTTCTCCACGTCTCAGATGCTCCCACAGCACTCACAGTCAAAGTGAGTGCGGAGGTGAAAGATGTGAGACCGTACCTGGTGTGCTGCATAGTCAGAGGTATGAACCTAAAGTCCGGCAATGCTCTCAAACGGTTTCTGATGGCTCAGGTAAGATCCAAACCCTCACAATGATTTTAATGGTGCTTCACTTATGACATAACCAAGTGTGTGGTATAGAAATGATAAAGAATTGCTTTATGTTTTTCCAGACAAAGCTTCATGATGACCTGTGTGGTAAGAGGACCATAGCAACCATTGCAACTCATGATGTGCAGCAACTTAAAAGTCCCCTGATGTATGACGTCAAACCACCGACCCAACTGAAGGTACGGATGGCAGATGAGTCTTGTTTGTTAAACCTGCTGCTTGCCTTGAAAATCTCTTTTTTTAAAAATCCTAATATGACATGTTCAATCACTGTTAGATTGTGTCACTGGGTCGGAAGGAGATGACTGCTGTCGAGCTTATAAGACAGCTTCATCTAGAAGCTGAGGAGCTGAGGAAGCAGAAGAAGAGGCAGAATGTTACAGGCCTCCACAAGTCAGTACTGCATTTGACCAGCACACGCTTTGTTAACACTGGGGAGAGATTTCTATCAGTCAGCCTCATAAAACCTCTGCGCTGAAGACCCAAATGAATTTTACAAGCAAAAGACAATTTGTATAAAAGATCCAAGGAACTGTTTAGATCAGAGGTGTGCAAGGCATGTGGAACTTGCTTGGTGTTTTTGCTTGAGCACATGAGGGCAGTAGAGGTACAGTATGTCAGACCACAGATTTGGTTTGAGTATTCCAACTTTAATCAATATGAGCTAGGTGTTGGTAACACATTAATGTGAACATACTGAGCTTTCATATTATCTGAAGAGCAAAAAAGTTATCTTGATGAGTCAGGAAGACAAAGCAGTCAGTTGTTCAATCTCTGGCTCCTCCAGCTGACATGTTCAGGTGTCTTTGGGCGAGAAACTGAACCCAAATTACCCTTGATGTGTTTGTTGGAGTGTGCATGCCTGCGTGAAATAAATACCAAAGCACCCGAAAATTAGCTGAAAATTAGCAAGTTCTAATGATTTTAATGGTGGACAGACCTCTTGCTCATACTGTTTGTGTCATTTTTAAAGATACCTCCAGATTCTGCAAGGAAAACCACTCTATCCATGTCTAGTGGATGCAGAAGGTCACGTGATCTCATTCCCACCAATCACCAACAGTGAGAAAACCAAGGTGCGTGCATATGGATTTTCTTCCTGACTTAAATGAGTATTTTACATTAAATGATGCGCATATTACAGTGGGTTTGATGTTTAAAGAAATAAGTCAGCCTTTGCTTTGTCTTGCTTCAACAGGACAGAACATCAGCTGATAAGAGATGCTTATCAGCTGATGTTCTGTGCATCGTTGGCCTGTTGTAGCCCTCTGTATGTTTTTTGTGTCTTTTCAAAATCTGACAGAAATAATTGCACAAGCTTTACTGTACAGATCAAGAAGACAACCAAGGAGCTGTTCTTGGAGGTCACGAGTGCAACCAGCCTGCAGACCTGTAAAGATGTCATGGATGCGCTGATTGTAGTAAGCTCCCCCCTTTCCTCTTTTTTCTCTCCTTTTTTTTTTAAATTGAAGGATATTTTATCTTTATATTATGACATGAGACAAAAAAGGTGCAGTTTTGACTGTAATAATCGTTAGAAACTGAAGAAAAAAAAATATCTTCTTACGTTCTGCCCCATGGGTAGCAAGAGGAAAACTCATTAAAGGTTAAGGTCTCTGTAAATTTAATGGGAATATTTTTGAGCAACCAAAATCTTCAGTCATGGTAACGTGTTTGGTAGTTGATGGGAAATCTCAGTTGGGTGAATAATTTGAACACTTTAATGTTGCATGTATTACATTGTATTCTTTGAGTATTTTATATGTTTGTGCGGCTGCCATGGACAGATCTTTCCTGTAAAACAGATTCTGATCTCAGTGGGACTTCTTGGTAAAATAAAGGTTAAAAATAACAAAAGATAATTGCATACACGAATTTAACAGGCAGTTCATGTTTCCTTGCAGAAAATGGCAGAGTTGAACAAGTTCACAGCAGAGCATCAGGAAGAGGCAGGGTCAGACGGAGAAGGGGGAGGCCCACCAGAGCCTGCTGCCAGCAGTGAGACCTCCAGCCAGCTGACCGTCCAGCAGGTTCGAACGGTCGACCAAGACGGGAACCTGAAGGTGGTGTACCCGTCGAAGACAGATCTCTCCGAAGACATTAACAACCTAACTATCATCTGGTAACTGTGCTTTGGATTAGCTCAGATGTTTGCACCCATTCACTTATTACATGAAGTTATTTTAACAGTTTAACACTGGGAGGCGTTCATGCTGAGTTCTATAACTACATCCATTGACCTAGAAGTGCTTTAGATAGGTAAAAACAATAACCAGCAATGGGTTGATTTTGAAAAACTCTGACGTTAATAAATGTTGCCTGTTGCTGAGCATGTAAAGCTTTTTGAACCATATGTAGGTAAACAGTTTAATAAATCCCTTTGGAAATTCCTGTGATAATGCTACACATCTATGCTTTCTAAATGTCTTTTTGTCTTTTTTTTTTTTAAAACAGAGACAGCTGTAAAATAAACTAGTTGACTCTAACCTGGAGTTGTCACTTATTAGTAGTAGCAGCAGATTTCATTGGCTGTTTACAGTAGTATTATTATTATTTTATTTTAAACTGCATTCCCCACACACACACACAGTTTTTGTAGATATTGGCATTCTTGGTTGCAGCTGCTCGTGCTAAATACAAGGCAGCCCAAGTAGTTTGGAAAAATAAACGGCATCATTTCCTGTTCAGCACATGATTTTATTGAGGTAACAGGTTAACCGACTCTGGGTGCAGAAGTCTTGTCAAAACAACATAACACATGACCCAAAGGTTTCATATGAAGAACATTTTGCACATGTTTATTGTGTTTTGCAGATGGTACAGAGATATTGTATATTTCCCGGTGAGAAACCACAAGCTTAACAAGTAAGTTTAACAGAGTCTTATTTACTGTATCTTGCATTTGTGAAAGTGAACTCACTCACATTCATATTAGAGACTTATAGAGCGATGATTACAGGATCTGCAAAAGAATGGAAAACAAATTTAGTTTTGAGGTTTGGTAGAATTGCGGGCATGTTCTTTGTCTGGATCTCGCCATTTCTCAGCACCCCACTAAAAGCCTCTGCAGGTAAACAGCCAGACAGGCCTTTTAGTTACTTACAGTCACATGCATAAGACACCTCCAGGTACTTGTATGTGCCAACGCAGGGGTCTCCAAACATTGAGCTGCTGGCTGTCACAGTACAGCTGTTTTTCCTATTATAGCTGTGGATGCACATGGCTTCAATGAGCACTTGAGCATATGAAATACTTTATTAAATGTGGATTTAATTTGTTTTCTTTATTTCATTCTCATATATAAGGTCTCCACCTTTGTGATCCATTCTGAACGAGGGAACCTTACAAAGATTCCACTTCACTCACCGACCTGTCCTCACTTACCTCTGAGCAACTTTGGGCGTGGGGTTTGAGCAGTACACATTTTCAATCTGAGAATCCGGTCGTTTGTAAGAGCAGGTGGTCCGGTCCAGGTGTCCATAGTGAGCTCCGTAGAGAAATATAACCTTCCCAGGATCTGTCATGAAGCAGAAGGAAAAGTAGCTCATTTGAAGAGGCTAGATTGAAAATGTGATGATTCTTATATCCATCACATTGATGCATCATAAATGCAAGGCAGGAAACATGATCTTACCACAGGACAACTGTGCCAATGACTGCTCACAAGCAACTGTGTGAACTGTCAAAAAAAAAAAAACCACAATCAAAAACGAACCAACATGAATCACATTAAACATCTCACAGTCAGTATTTGCAGCTTTCCCCTCATTAGAAGCAGACGTGTGACCGACTTGCTGGGAGGCACGTGTAGTTGGTCTCCAGATATTTGTAGATGCCAAAGCAGGGATCAGAGGTGCGAACAAGATTTGTGTTTATCTCACACACCTTCTTGCCATCACACCTGTAAGAATAACAGTAAGTGTTATGTAGTGTATAATATATACTTCATGTAATATACAGTACATTGCAAAATGCCAGCTTGTTTAAATATCTGAACAGTATGAATGGACTGCCAACCTGAAAACTGACTGAGAGGAGTTTATTTAATTTAATTAAATTTTATTCAAATATAAAACCTCATCTTAAGGACATCCACGGTGCCGCTTTGAGAGCAGTCTGTATTATTAAGCTGTTGCTGAGGCCTGCCCTCGCTGCAGGTCTCACAGTCTGCACGTCCGTACAGCGCTGACTGCACACTGATCACTCCGTGATCTGTTACACACCAAGGAAGAAGGCAAGGACACGAGGAAAACTGTTCAATTTGTGTTTATTTGCATTGGAGTAATGCTATATATTGTCATCTTTGAGCCAACAAAATAGGCTCAGCTGACACTGCAAAACTTTTCACCACTTTAGAATTTTATGAGCTTCTAATGCATTTCTGATCATTTTAAATGTAAGATTTGTAGAAAAATGTTACTAAGCCAATATTTTTTATCAGGTTACATTACCAGTGTTATTTAAGCTTTAGTTTAATGCATCAGAACGCTACAATGCTGGTTGATGAAAAGTATTTGGGCTTTAAAACCTAGCTGTACTATTTGTTGCGGAAACACACACAGAAATCTCAGACATACCACAGCTCAGGCGCTGCACATTGAGTCTGTCATCACAAGTGACTGCTCTCTCTGTTGAAACAACTTAAGTAACAAATATAAAAGTTAAATTGCATAGTGTATATAGAGAGTAAATGCTGGCACTATCATATTGCTTCACCTAGATATTTACCTGATGTTGTCAGCAAATAGGCTGCTGCAAGCACTGAAAAAAAAAATCACTGTTAAATAGTTTTTAAGTGAATGTAAATACAAGTTATATGGAGGATTTAAAGCTTTCTCTATTAATACAGAGAAATGCTATTGTATTTTATATTGTACATTTCACACTTACAGGCAGCTCAAAGTGCATCACCAATGCAGGCAAGAGCAAAACAAGGTAAAAAATACACAAATACATCTTCTTCTTTTATTAAATGTGGATTTAATTTGTTTTCTTCATTTCATTCTCATATATAAGGTCTCCACCTTTGTGATCTTCTTATTTACTCCATATGTGCCAAACACTGCAGTTTGTTCTACATGGATTACAATTAATAAAGCCACTTGTATACTCACAGAGTGTGGTGCAGAGCCTGAAGAAGAGCATGGTTTCATCCAGTGGCTTGTGGAAGTGATAGTGGCTGCGACAGATACGCTTGTATTTATCCTGCTGCAAGTAAAGAATATCTTGACCTTATGCAACTACTGATTCTTTGCCACTGGTAAAAATATGAACACATGACTAACACGCATTATTGTTAAAGTGACAACAGTGACAATGGACAATGACATGTGGTATGTGGACGATTAGAAGTATTAAGAATTTCCCAGTGTGCGAAATCAAATCATGTTCAACACTGGTTTTTCTATCCCAACAAAAAGGCTCATTCATGACTCGTGAAAAATCATCTGTTCTTGACCTTATATTTATCCTAATTATTTTCTTGAAGGAGTGCTCCTCTTTGTGTATAGATTTCATGCCTTGATAATGCAGTTTTTTAATCTCCTATGCTGACACAACTATTTTAGTCTAGTCATGGAGGTGGCTATGTTTGTAAATGGGCTGGAACTTCAGCGGTTCACTGATATGGAATAAACTGTGCAAACAGGTGAATGAGGCTTGTAAAACAGAAGACTGCTTTGTAGTTAGATCCTTAACTTATTGGATAAAGAAACAGTTTTTGTAAAGTTGCTTCTGTACACCACCACATTGGATTTTAAATGTATCAGTATGTGATTGAAGTGCAGAATTTCAGGCCTAATTCAAGGGGTTTAACAAAAGTATTGTAATAACTGTTTATGAAAATGCTGCACCAAGCATACAGATGGGGACTAGAAAGAGGGAACATATCTCTCCCATATTGGCTTCTCTTCATTGACTCCCTGTTGAATCCAAAATTGAATTTAAAATCCTTCTCCTCACATACAAGGTCTTGAATAATCAGACCCCATCTTATCTTAAAGGCCTCATAGTACTGTATCACCCCTATAGGGCACTTCGTTCTCAGACTGCTGGCTTATTTGTGGTTCCTAGGATACTTACGAGTAGAATGGGAGCCTTCAGCTTTCAGGCCCCTCTTCTGTGGAACCAGCTCCCAGTTTGGATTCTGGAGACAGACACCCTCTCTATTTTTAAGATTAAGCTTAAAACTTTCCTTTATGAACAAGTGTATAATTAGGGCTGGATCAGGTGACTTTGAACCCTCCCTTAGTTATGCTGCAATAGGCCTAGGCTGCTGGGGGGTTCCCATGATGCAGTGTCTCTTCTTCATTCACCTCTTTTCACTCTGTATTTATGCACCACTCTGCATTTAATCATTAGTTATTATAAATCTCTGGTTCTCTTCCACAGTGTGTCTTTTGTCCTGTCTCCCTCCCCTCACCCCCAACCACCTCCCTAAACCTGGGTTTGTCAGAAGTTTCTTCCTGTTAAAAGGGAGTTTTTCTTTCCCACTGTTGCAAAGTGTTTGCTCATAAGGCATCATCTGATTGTTGGGGTTTTCCCTGTATTATTGTAGGGTCTTTACCTTATAATATAAAGCACCTCGAGGCAACTGTTTTTGTAATTTGGTGCTATATAAATAAAATAAAATTGCATTGAATTAAAGCTGAAAGTCTGCACTTATTGTATTGCTGTGGTGGTGTACAGAAGCAAAATTTCAATGTTTAAGTTATATGTTTAAGTTTTTCATGGGCACAACCCACATACTCAACGCGGCTGCTCAACTCACAAATGCCTTTTCCTCACAAATGTGACTCCATTTAAGGAGAAATAAACAGGCTTTTCCAGCAGCATTTATTGCCAGGAAGCATTGTTACAACAAAGAAATAATTGACTATAACACAAATTTAATATTTAGATGTTTCATTATTCCACTTCTAATTGTAGGGAGACCCCTGGTGGTAGTGAATGGAATAAAGCTCTTCGACGGTAACTTGTCAAACACCAGCTACGAGTTGGTCTAATCTAGGTTATAGATTATGCAACGTAAAAAAAGAAACTGGATCTGAAGGTTTCTTCAGTTCTTCAACTATTTTTGAAGTGACTTTTCAGCTGTGAGGAGTAGGTACGTCCCATGGGAAAGATTTGGACATACAAGTGTTTGTTCAGCTTTTCTTTTGAATAGTATGCTTTCAATACTTTTTAACCATTATTATTGTTACAATAGCTTTTGTGACAGTGACAATTTCTTTTTGTATGAAAAGTAGGCACATCCTTGGCCTCCAAAGCTGGCATTAGCAACCTCATTTTGCAGAACTGAAAATTTTGTGTTGCAGCTTTGCATACCCAAGTCTTCCTCGAGTGTCTAACATGGGCTTGCTGAAAGATTTGACCAGTCTTGTGTGGCTCTCTTTGTATGTAATGTGTGTTTCAAATCCCAACAAACATTTTAATGAAATTCAAAACTGGGATTTGATCATTTATTGTTTTTGAGCCATTCTTTTGTGAACTTTATGTTTCACTGTTCCTATGAAGTTCTCAATTTAAAAAAAAAACAACCTGTCTACAGTTACTTACATTGGAGGCTGATAAATTTAAACTTAATGCACATTCAGTACAGAAAGAAATAAAAGTTCCTTTTGGCTCACATATGTGACTCATATCTAGGTCACTGAAAGTCTTCCCATACCTTTTAATGCCATTTTTCCCCCAAAAAACAGCATTTTATACATGATCAGTGTACAAATAGACAAAACTGGAGAAAAAGCTAAATTAATGCAGAGTACAAATTGATCATTATGAGCCATGTGAAAAAAACTGATTCACATAAATAGATCCCAAGCTTCCCCCTGACAGCTGCTGCTGCCATATTAAAAAAAAGAACCTAAACATTTTCACAGTATGGAAATAGAAAGACATTACAAATACATAACAGGATCCAGTCAGTGAAAGCACAGTCAAAATTCAAACACCTCGTAACTGTGCTGAAAAAGAGGTTACTGTGCTGTGAAATGTGGAAATCGACTACTACTTCCTGAAGGACACACTTTTTCACTATGCTTGGCTTTGGAAGTAGAGGAGTTTGCGGAGGAAGTTAAAGGAACCGGGCATTTGTTTGTAGAGCCCTTTTGCAGCGTTCTGGGAGACTTCGTTGTTAACCTGCAAATGACCACAGTCAATAATCAGACATCACTGCATTTAAACCCACAAGCTCTTAATGCCCCCAGTTACTATTGCTGACATAATAAGAGAAGCTCACCATCATCAACATTGTGACCAAGTCATCGGTGGCACCGTTTTCCTCTAGAATGCGGTCTAGTGTCTCGACATACCACGAGCCCGCCTGGGTATCTCGCCAGGACACGTAACCTGTATTTGTCAGATGGCCAAACAGGCATTAAGGAGAGATAGTTCTGAATTGCATCTGAAAGACTGTTGTTAGTTGAAATAAAAAATCTTTTAAAAAATTAAGCATGAACATGCATTCAGCAACTATCACACCTGGAAAAGTAGAGTAGGACACCAGGATGTCACTCGGGGTGGGTAGGCTGGCTCTGGCGTCCACTTCGTCGGACAAGCTCAGGGAGTCGCTGCTAGATGACGTTGGAATAGCGTCCGTCTGGTCATCTATTCCACCGAAGGACGCATCAGTCTCATCAGGGGACACCTCAAAGCCCGTGTCTTTTTCATCTTGAGGACAAACAGAAACATTTGCCTTGAAGTTCAATGTTTACACCTGACTTATTCCTATGAGTTTTGAAAAAGTGCACTGAGTGTTAACTACCTCCTCCACAGGCCTGGATGAAGAACAGTTTAGGTTTGCCTTGTAGTGAAGGGCAATGCTGGCCATTGAGGTAGTTTGTAATGTGCTGCACTGGTATGTAAAGGCCGTCCACACCATACACGGCACCAGGAAAGCGGTTGTGATTCACCTACGGAAATAAATACGAGCAAAAATTGCCTTACATGTCATTCCAAAGAGATGTAGATCATGGAAAATGGTTTTGCAGGAATTTTGACATGTGCCAGTGGATGACCTACAGCAGTTTTAAACCACGTGTATTTCCAGAGTCTTGGAGTTGATTAATGTGAAGGGGATGTGTCAGTTTCAGTGAACTATAAACAACATTACAATCAACTCAGCAGGCCTTACCTCAGTGCCGTGGGACAGAATGATAACCACACAGCAGTCATAGTGTGAATGATCCTTCTTCGACAAAGCCGACAGCTCGCATTTGATTTGCTGGAATGTGGGGATAAATTTTAGCCCTGCGATCTTTAATTCTCTTTCACACACAGAAGCAGAAGAATCAATTCTTACTCTTTGTTTCAGGTTTGTCTTAACCTCCACAACAAAGTTGAGAGCCTTGAATCGTCTCTCCAGCTTTTCACAGTCTATGTTGGAGCCTTTGCGATTGCTCAGCATGCTCTGAGGATCAAACTCCATGTTGTTTACGATGAGGCAGTGACCGCATGGGCTGGCGTCCATTTTATAGCTCTGACACATAGAGACACGCAGAGTAAAAGGTAGCAGAGAAAGGGATGTATGGTAAAAATGTAAGGGCATGGTAGGTAAACAGTACTTACCTGAATGCTGTCCCGTCTTATTCTGCCTGGTGGTCTTGGTCTTAAGTGTTCCCCATCGGGTGCTGTGGCATATGCATCAGTACACGGTAAACACAAACACACTTACAAGACTGTTATTTAAATGGACTGCATAGCTTACACGGAGTAGGAGTTGTGCTCGGCTTCTCTAACGGACAGACAGGCACCACATCTTTACCTTGCTTGTCACCATCCATTGGAGAGGCTGTTAAAGAAACAAAAAACACACAGATGACTCATAAATTACACTAAAACGTTCACATTATCAGAGAGAGTTGAATCGTCTAAGGCTGTGACTCTCACATTCAATTTTCCATAATGTCACACACTTACAAATGGGAAGAGGCTGGATTTCAAGTTTAGTGGGTGTCGCAGGTTGCAAGGTAACAGCTGGAGCTCCATTCTGTAGGAGCTCTGCCAAACTCTGCTGACCTGTCTCCCGAAGGCACTCCAGAAATAACGGAAAAGCCCGACTCCCACGGGTTTCTAAGTCCCGGACTAATTGCCTAGCCTGGTCTCGTCTGGTCCCAGCGCTCTGATAATAGGAGATAGTCTTAACTGAGTACTATTTTGAGCTTTTATAAACGCCCCCAAACCCGAAGCCACAGTGCCATGACCTACCTGTATCTCATCGATCATGTCTTGGGTGAAAACTCCTTTTTCAAGAAGGCCATCACAGAGTTTTGTTGGATCCAAGACGCTGACCAGTTTGACTCTGTTGCGCTGAAGAATCTTCTTGTGTGTTTCATCCATTGTCCAGTCAATACCAACACGGGATAAACAATAGTATCAGTCAAAAAAAAAGAAGCTGTAACTAATGATCACGGAGTCCGGAATCGATGTCCTCAAATGATCGCAAAGATCCCACTTCTTCGTAAAAGTGAAACGGGCACTTCTGCTCTAGAGGCGTCATATACGTTTCGTATTATTTACGATTTCACAATCTATTTCCTTGTTTACATCACCGCTGCCTGTGATTGGTCCTCTAAAAAGAGGACGGAGAAAAAAAAACAGGGTGCGTTAGATTTTATAACTTTGCGTCTCTTGTCGCGCGGGTAGTTGCGTATAGCCACAGTTCAAGCTAAAATTGCAGGGCGACGAGCATTAAACCAAACGCACAAAAAGAAACGTAACCTGTCGACAAAATACTCAATCTCCCAAAATTACTTTCGACATCGGGCTCCCCCCCCCTTTTTCTACTCCTGCTCCAGCTTTGTAGCAGCAGGTTATCGGCTTACCCTGGTACAGCTGTGGGATGCTGCTGAACACACCCTGTACATTTTACTGTCGTTTCGAATCGGCGTTAAACAAGAAGAGGAGCTAAAAAAAAAAAAACGGGGGGCGACGAAACCCGTCAACCAATATGTGGCGTAGTACCGGCTGACCGCATCTGCTTCAGGTGACTAGAAGCGTAGGGATGTTTCTTTGAGACAGCAAGTGTAGCATTTCCACTGATATTACCGTTCTATCCTCGAGGAACAACGTTACTGTCACGGCCCAGTAACATGATACTAAGATTGGATTGGATTGCCAGCTGCTTTATATCGCCTAGTTTTTGCCTAGCTCATTTGTGCCTGCCTTTACCGTTTCCCATGATCACAAAGCTAATGGAGGGAAAGCTGTTTCACATTTGCAAGCCATCTAAAATATGTGTCCAGATATATATATATATATATATATATATATATATATATATATATATATATATATATATATACACACATATTGTCCACTTAACTTAAATGATGATAGCTCCTCTGATGTGTTGAAGGTAACTGTGATGGCACGGTCAAAGCTGTCCCTACCACTGACCATTGTGGTGGTCCTCCATGTGCTGCTGCCAGGACCTGTCTCTGCTGGGCCTGAGATGGACCCATACAAAATACTGGGAGTGACCAGGAGTGCAAGCCAGGCAGAGATCAAGAAGGTCTACAAGCGTCTTGCTAAAGAATGGTAAATATTTCCCAGGACAATGACTTCATGTTTTAACCCTCATTGCGTTCTGAGCTAAAATGATGCTAAAAGAAAAATGATCTCCTCTAGGCATCCCGACAAAAACAAAGATCCGGGTGCTGAGGACATGTTTATAAAGATTACCAAATCTTATGAGGTTGGTTACTTTTATAAATGGATAGAATTATCAATATGTTGCACATATATGATGTAAAATTTGGATGCTCAGGTGGTGTGTGTCAATAAAAGCCAATAACGTATTGATATTTGTGCTGCTGCAAATCTAGATCCTGTCCAGTGAGGACAAACGTGCCAATTATGACCGTTATGGGCAGATGGATGATACCCAGCCATATGGCAACACTCACTATGGCCATCGCCGCGACAGCTTTTACTTCGACGAGTCCTTCTTCAACTTTCCCTTTAACAGCAAGAATCACAGAGACTTTGCTGACAGCAAGTACACATTACACTTTAACCAGTACGTTAATGACGTGGTGCCCGACAGCTACAAGAGACCGTACCTGATAAAGATCACCTCCGACTGGTGCTTCAGCTGCATCCATATCGAGCCTGTCTGGAAGGAGGTGGTGCAGGAGATGGAGACTCTAGGTTTGGAATGAACCTATAAATTAAACAGAATCTTGCATCACTTCCTGGTGTGAAAATGTATAGAGTGAGTGATGGTGTGCATTTGTGGATGTCCTGTTTATGCAGGTGTCGGAGTAGGTGTGGTGGATGTTGGCTATGAGAGACGGTTAGCCAATCACCTCGGCGCTCACCGCACCCCATCGATACTCGGAGTCATCAATGGGAAAGTGACGTTTTTCCATTATGCTGTTGCAAAGGAGCACCTGAGGCAATTTGTGGAAGACCTGCTTCCTCAGAGACTTGTGGAGCGGGTAAATGACCGCATTAAACATGGCATTGGATTGTGAGGGATGGTTAGACTACATTTATTAAAAGGAATTTGGTTTCTGTGTTTCAGGTAACTGATAAGAATGACCTGCAGTTCTTGAACAGCTGGCATGAGCTCAACAAGCCTCATGTGCTTCTGTTTGACCAAGTGCCTGCTGTTCCTCTTCTATACAAAGTAGGATCTTGCTAATTTTTATGCTATATGTAACTGAGGTGCCAATAAAACTATCTGCATCACTAATGCAAACATACCAATCACCTATCTTTGCATTTACATAGTTGGCAGCTTTTGCTTATAAGGACTACTTGCAGTTTGGCTATGTGGACCAGGGCCTTTCAGAGACTGCTAATCTGCAAAAACAGTTTAATATTAACACGTACGCTCCGACTATACTGGTCTTCAAAGAGAACACTGACAAGCCAGCTGATATTATACAGGTAAATCAAAGCAATATCTACCCTCTAAATAAAGTAGTCCCTTTTTATTAAAAAAAAAAAAAAACTGCTGTGAACCCAAGGCAGACAACTTGATTAAAATGTCCCCCCCACTCCTTTTTTTCCCCCTCTACAGGCTAAAGGAATGAAAAAGCAAATTATTGACGAGTTCATGTCAAACAACAAGTTTCTCCTCGCACCACGGCTGGTCAATCAGAAGCTCTTTGATGAGCTCTGTCCTGTCAAACAGTTTCATAGACGCAGGAAGTAAGAAAGTTAACCTATGTGATCTATTTACCCCTGATAACTGAAAGCAAATTCCCTGGTTTGTTGTAAAATCAGATTTTTTTGTAATTTACTGTAATGTCTCCTCCCCTCAGATATTGTGTCCTGCTGATCACAGGTGATGAAGAGATCTTTTCCTTTGGGAACCAGGCATTTCTCTCGTTTGCTTCTACCAATACCAGGGACGTTGTGAGGTTTACCTATGTGTACCAACGGCTACAGCAACCACTTTGTGACATCCTCACACAAAACAAGGACAGTGTGCAGTCACAGCCACAGGTAGACTCTCAAATATTCTACAGTAAAGTGGCCTGTTGCCAGTCTGTACCCATTATTTAATTTTCCTTGTTTTTTTCCCCCTCTTCTTTGGATGGTGTGTGCAGGTTTTTATCCTGGAGCGCCGTAATGCTGCAGGAAAGACATTTTTCAAGCCAGTTACTGCCTGGAATGGCAGCGAGGAAGACAAGCAGCGTCTTCGGGAGGAGCTAGAGCGACTTCAGAAGGACCCATCCATCCTCATCCATGACGCCATGCTGCCTGAACTCAACAATGAGTTTGCCTCTGTATGTTTGTGTTGAGTAGAAATAGTGGGTATGATTTATAGATTGCATCTAAAGATGGATGTAGCCTCTGTGCGTGAAAAGTGAAGCCAGTGTGGAAGTGCCTGAAACTTGCATTCTCTTTAATGACCTGCAGGGGGCGTACTCCACCAGTTGCAGGTCTGATTATGTGAAAGGATTTAAGAAAAGGACCCTACTTCAAACTTTTGTTTATGACATCAGCAAATACTTACCTCATGAGTTTGTGGTCTTGAGCTACAGTTTTGAGCTTTTCTTTTAAAAATAGCACAATGTTTGTTTTATCATGCTATAACACACATTTTTCAATTAGTGAAAAATGTGTGTTAAAACAGGAAATAGTTTCTGACTATGGTATGGAGTGGGATTTGCTTAGTTTTCAGAAGGTAGCAATGGCCAAAATTACAATCCAATGGGTGACGTTGCTGTGACTGCTTTCATCTTTTATTTACAGTCTATGGTCCGAACCCTGTTTATTTGCAGCACACACTGTGCAGCTAAGATTCTTCTGTTTACCAACCACCAGTCCTGTTACTAAGCCCTATTAATGCTGTCACTCTGTAGGTGTTTGTGATCCGATGGATCTATGCATCTTATGATTACCTCTCTGAAGTCATTGATGATATTATACATAACAACTGGTAAGTAGAAAGATAAAGTCATGGAAAAAAGAAAGTACGCCCTCTTTATCCAGTCCTCACCAGGTCTTAAAATTGCATACATACAATCTCAGATGAACAGCAGTACATAACATATTGTACCATGTCATTACTTATTCAACACAAACTGAGCCAAAATGTAATAATGAAGTCATTGTATGACTTTAGAGGAATTTTGACCCGCTCTTCTTGTTTTGGTTCATTGGTTTGCTGCTGTGCTTAGGATCATTGCTGCATAACTCAATCTGAGCCAACCTTTAGCTGTCAGACAGATGGCCTTACATTTGACTCTTGAATACTTTGGTATACAGAGGATACATTGGCTGACTCAATGACTGCAAGGTGCTCAGTTCCTGTGGCTGCAAAGCAAGCTCAAACCATCACCCCTAAGCCATGTTGCCATATTCTTTTTAATGAGAAAGCCTTTTTCCTGGAAACCCCTCTAAAAAGCCACATTTGTTCAGTCTTTTTCTAATTGTACTTTAACATTTAGCATGCCATCTGAGGTCTGTAGAGTCTGACATGTAGCTCTTGGGCTCTTTGCAGTTTCTCTGAGCATAACATGGTCCGACCTTGGGGTGACTTTGCTGAGACATGGTGGTCACAGTTAATCAAGTGCATTTGATTAGCAGCACCTGGCTGCTCCTTACCCTCTTAATGCTTATGGAAGCAGTAAAGGTGTACTTAGTTTTTCCACACACTGTTTCTGCAATTTTGTGTAGTGTTAAATCAGTAATGGCATGGTGTAATGTTTGTGTTTTTCTTTTTTGTTTTGTTTTTTTTCATCTGAGGTTGTATTTGCTAAATTTCCTTTACTAAGGAACAGCTGATTTTTTTAAAATTATGACCTGATATGTAAAAACCTTTAGAACTGAAAGAGGATGCACTTTCTTTTTACCATGACTGCAAACTTCCTTCCATCTAATATGGAAGAATACACCTTAGCAATGTACATACATTGTGTCATTGATGACCTACAGGCGTGAGATGATGCCCCTCCTGTCCCTCATCTTCTCTGCCTTGTTCATCCTGTTTGGAACTGTGGTCATTCAGGCCTTCAGGTTGGGTGATTTATCATACACATTTCTTTTTCTGTAATTCCAGTATGACACAGTACAAAGAAAGCTAAGAGGGGAAAAAACAGTAATGCTGTTAATCTTTGCTATTTCTGTCCATGCCTTTTCAGTGACTCAAGTGATGATAAGCAGACAAAACCAAAGGCAAAAGATGGAACAAAAGCAGAAAATGGGTCATCAGAGAGCAGTAGTTCATCAAGGCAAGAATATAATTTTAACTTGCATTGCATTAATACATGCATTTCACTTCTGGAAGTGAAATGCATGTATTAAGCGTAATGTTTTTCAGCTCTCTATGTCTTGTGCTGGTTTTAGTCGGCCTCCCAAGAAGAATTTTGTGGAGGTGACCGAGTTGACTGATATCACCTACATGAGCAACCTTGTGAAGCTGAGGCCAGGACACATGAACATAGTGCTGGTGCTCACCGATGCCTCCAAGAACATCCTCCTTAGCAAGTTTGCCAAGGAGGTCTATTCTTTCACTGGGTAAATCAAACATTCTCTGCAGAGTCATTTAAATCCAGTATATGTGTGAAGTTTTTTTTACGTGGTTATCATATTTATAAATGCTTTAATTCTTGTTTACACTCTCCTAGGAGCCTGACGCTACATTTCTCCTTCCTGAATCTCGACAAGCACAGCGAGTGGATGAACACACTGCTGGAGTACGCCCAGAACGCCATGCAGATCGATGCCGACGAGGATGAAGGGGGAAACCGCAAGATAGACTACACCGGCTACGTGCTGGCACTTAATGGTCATAAAAAGTACCTGTGTCTGTTTAAGCCTGTCTACACCGGGGAAGACCTTGACAGTAAGTCGTCTGAGGACGAAGGGGCCATTTCTGGGGGCAGGTCGAGGTCCAGTTCCCGCGATGACCACCCACCACGTAAATCCAACCGAGCTCGCAGCATATCCACCCTGCAGATCCACCACAAACTGGACCGCCTGGGGTTGTGGATGGAAAGGCTGATGGAAGGCACTTTGCCTCGTTACTACATCCCAGCCTGGCCAGGACTAGAAAAGATCACCCCCAGTAAATAGATAGCAGGGGAAAGACTTAGTATTTACCTACTGTTCCACTTAAATGGTTTAATTCATTATGGAAGTTTTTTTTTTTTTTTTCTGGCACTTGAGATATTTATTAGGTACAGGTTTTTCCTATGTTGGGCCAAAATTATAAACTTGGCTTTAGTTTAACTACTGTGGAGGAGGCCTTTTACCGTACCTCTAGCACTTGTTGCATGCTGTTTTCAACTGCTGTTAGTCATATTTTTATTCAGGCAAATGCTGCTGCTACAGCCTTGTGAAGAGAAAACAGAATCACTGTGGCAACATCAACTATCCTGATTTTATGGCTATCAGTCATATTTACTCACACTATGAAAGAGGCAGATAGAAACCTTAGTGTTGCTGTCAGAGCCAGTTGCTGAGACGCTCCAGGACTTTCATAGCCTTGCACTCAGTTGTGCACTTGAAATGCACCACAAATGGTAGACATGGTGTGAGAGATTAAATTAAGAAAGCTATAGAGAGAAGTTCCGTTTCAGCTGGCGAATCGTGGTGTCACATTTCTGTTACACAAATGGGGGAAGGAGGTTAAAACCTTCATTGATGAATACTGTGAATAGAGATGCATGAAAACAACATTAAACGTCTTTGCCTTTGTATGCATCTCAGCTAAGTTTATGTATCGTCTCCAAAATGCTGACTCTCCTGTGCAATATACATGTCATGACACTGCCTTTTACCCTGGACCTCAAGGCTTGCTCCTTGCTCTTCCTTGACCACGTCACTTTTTTGTTATATGGGAACTGTCGGGGGTTGTTGTTGTTATTATGGGGTTGTTACTACACACAAGATTTATTCAACAGCCTTGGCCAATTTAAAAATCTGTTAGCCAGTAGCTCTATGTAGCAAATATAATAAACAGGCTGTCCGTCTCATCTTCTGAATGTTTTCCAAATGGCTGCAGCTGACTAACATGTCATCTTGAAATATGTACCCACCTGAAAGTGGAACTTTATGCTCGCCTGGTTTATACATTTGTTTTGTCCACATTATGTGTTAAAAAAAAAAAAAGCTGTTAAAATAATTTTGTTGGTACAAAGTGATGTGAATATTGCACACGATCATGTTATCAAAACGACCTGTATTTTAAAAAATACATCATTTAAAAGATA